>JAVJIF010010570.1:0-162395 GCA_038442645.1 Agave tequilana
CAAACTTTTAAACAAGAAATAAAAAAACATGCAATGATGATGTGCACACAAGATATATCACAAGTAATTGAAGCAATATCACAAACTAGAAACAATGAGTAAAGGATAGTAATTGAAAGTAAAGCGAAATAGAGAGCAAGAGCAAAAGACAATCGCAAACACAAGTATTTATTTCGAGGTTCGAGCCACCGCTCTACTCTCCGCCTTCACCGCCGTGAAGGGTTTCCACTATCCACCGAGGACTTTACAAGGTCTACCGAAGACCGGAGCACCGAGATCCACCACTTACAAGAACCTCTACCGAAGAGGTGTCTCCACAAGATGAACAAAGAGTAACAAGTAGCCAAGTGATCTCTAAAAGGATCACAAACACTTTACAAACACTTCTCTCTTTACAACTCCTTATAGATTGAGTAGGGAATTTTGGCTCTAAGAAGTGTAGTGAGAAAACACTCAGTTGTAGAATGATTTTTGCTAGAGAACACAACTGAAAACAAGCTCAAGAAAGAATGAAAATGGAGAGCATAAAAACTTTTCTTCTCTTTGAAAACTTAGGTATTTTCTTGGTGTTTTGCAAGAGACTATTCTCCTCTATTTATAGGGAGAAGAAGGGATTAAAACTTATTTATTTTAAGCTTATTTGATCTGAAAAAGTTCTATAAAACCCAGAAAAAGTCTGCCAAAAAACAGTCCTAAAAACAGATTTCAGAATAGCACCAAAGAGGAAAGAGCGTTGGGGCTCTGCAGGCCTCGCGGTCGACCGGTCCGGTCGGCCGTCCGCCCTGCTGGCAGTAGCCGTTGGGCTCGGGTCGACCGCTCGGGTCGACCGTCCTCTAAAATGAAACACAGTTTTCTGAAGGCGGTCGACCGGGCGGTCGACCCAGAAAACCCAAGAGCAAAACTGCTTTCAGTCGGTCGACCCGACAGTCGGCCGACAGACATGCACAAGCGTGCATGTCCTGGATACAAGCTCCGGTCGACCGGTCCGGTCGGCCGGTCTTGCCTGAAACAGAAAAACAGCAAGAAACCAGAACTTGGAATTTTTGTAAAATATTTTGAAGTATAGATAGCTAACTATCATGCTTGAAAAGGGTAAACATACATGATTATAAACATGATATATATCTTTGAAAAAAAGTTAGAGTCATGTATATTTGTCAAGGCATGAAACTTAGAAACAAAAGCTAAACATGAAAACTTGTATAAAAATATGTGTGTGTGTATCCTAGAGCCAATTTTCCAAAACTCAAACTTTAACAAACTATTTCTTACATTGGTTCTAAAGGACTACAAGTTCTTCAAGTGGGCTTCTCATATGATCTTGCAAGCTTGATACTTGAGCCCGAATTGAGGCGAACTTGAGTCAAAACACCTTCTTTTAGGGAAGAAAACTTCTAGTTTTATTAGAACCCTGAAACACACTCAAACAACAAAATATTAGTACAAATACTAATATGTTTTGTAATCATCAAAACATACTAAAAACGGTTGGGCCAACACTTTTATTACCATTGCATCTTCTTCTACAATGATTTGTTGTGTGCTTTTCATTTCAATGTCTAGCTAACTCTCTAACATGACTAGCTAACCATTAACTTTGCTAACTTCTAACTCTTTAGTGATTGCAAATTCATGTGATTCATTGGATGCTTTATTGTAGTCTTGTAATTTCAAGTCTCTATTATCCCCAATGAAGATGAGTAACTTTAATTCTTGGCAAATGCTTGTTTTCATTGCATATGATTCATGTGAGCCTCATTTAGAGCCTTGTCTTTAGAACAAGTGCCTTGATGGAATATGAAGATGGAGCACCTAACTATGCTATTTGTAGTACAATTTTCTTACTTTAATGCTAGCTCGAGTATGGCTTTGAATGACTAATGAATATTGTATCTTCTTCCTTAGCATTACCTTGAGTGACACTCCTTGATTCCACCATTGAAAATCTATCTCGGAAGCCGATGAATAAATGAGGCTACAAGACAAGCCGAGAAGATCACTCATCCTCCACGTGGGAAAGTATTTTGACCAAACAAGCAAGAAAAACCTTTGCCGATGAATCAACATGAGGCATGCATCACCCTATGAGATTAGTAAGTTAGTAAATTAGAAGGGTAGCTAGTCATGATTTTTTCTCTCTAAAAGTCTTTCAAAGTTTCCCTTCTCAAAGTTTTCTTTTCAAGCTAGTCAAGTTTTTCAAGTTCATTTCACTTTCCTTTCCATCCTTTTCCTTTTTATGCAACAAATTCCACAACGAATTTTTTTCCTCTCTTTTCCATGTCATTTTGTTTTTCTTGAACATAGAAGAACTTTCGTTTTCCTTCTTCAAAATTCAATTTCGAAACCGTAAAACTTCCATCGCAAGCTCTCCCTGAGGATCGACCCATAATAGCTCATACTACACGGTGATTCGGAAGGAGTAAAGAAAAATTGTGAATACATTTTGGAGAGTTTTGAGCATCACATAAGAGCATCGAAGGTTGATTCTAAACCCTCTCTCTCTGAATATTAGTACACTCCTACCTTCCGAACAGTCGTCTAGGTCAAAGGTCTACCCTAACTTAGGTTAGAATTTTTTATTTTGTTTTGCTTATTTGTTTGTTTTTTTCTTCGTTTGTGTTTTATTGTGTGATATGGCTTATAACAACAATTTTTTCAATTTTAATGGTAATCCATATTACACACCAACCTCTTTTTCGGATATTATCAACCCGGCATATCATAACTTTAATCAACCTAGTGTGCCGGATTGGTCTTATTCGAATCAATATAACCCATGCCCCAATCTTATAGCCATAATTTCCAGAATAATTTCAACTCTTCACAGAGTCAGTGGGGATTCACCTCCCCGAGTCCAATTTTCAACCAACTTGCCCTCCTTATCCACCTTGTCCACAATATTTTCAAGATCATACTCAGTTCCACCAGTCCAAAATAGAAAACCATCAATTTTGAAAATGAGTATGCGTAAGTCCAAACAACAATCACAAATTTGATGGACTCACAATTTCACAACCAATTCCAAGACAACACTTCATCTTTTCAACAAAATGATGAACCAATCAACTATGAAAAGATGCTTGAAGCCATGACTCAGGCTCAAAACGCTCGTAATCATGACATAGATATGATGGTCCAAACTCTACATTCTCACCGTTTGGTCAGTTCTGATGTCGCTAACCATTCTGTTAGAGCCAAAGAGTCATTTTGTTTTAGAAAACAAGGTTCCATTTCAGAACATCATTTGAACTTGCCCAAACTCTAAATTTTGAAAATGACATTGACAGTTGGCAAGTTATCCCTTTCCTGAAATTGAACTTGATAATGAATATGATCATGAATCTCAGCTTAGTGATTCAATTCTACTTCCTGATTCAATAATGACTCCGGTGTCTTCACCTGATTTCAATATTTTTCCCGAGTCAATATTGGATCCTGTGCCAATTCATCATGAAATTAAATCACCCATCTTTGATGATCATCATATTGAACTTGACCAATTTCACACTTTTGAAAGTCTTATTGACAAATTGGCAAGTTCTCATTTTTATGAAATTGAACTCAATGAGAAATGTGACCTAGATTCTCAAATTTGTGATCCAGTTCAAATTTCCGAATCAATATGACTCCTGTTTTGTTATCTGACTTGAGTAATATTTTAGAGCCAGTTTTGTTTCCCACACCTGTCATTCTTGAACTTGAATTACCAATATTAAGTCACATTCCATTGTGGGAAACTGAATGTGGACTTGAATTTTAACTTCTTGATTTGGACCCACTTCTTGAGCCAATCTCGACTCCTGAACCTTTACTTGACTTAAGTCACTTTCCTGAGCCGGTATTAGTTCCAGTACTTCCTGAGTCCAAGTCAATCATTCTATCTTTTCGCACTCCATTTGGGACAAGGTGGTTGACAAAATGACTCCGAAATTAATTATGAAATTTGAAAATTAGATGGGGTTAAATTTTTAATAAAAAACGTCCATATATACATCATTTTAGTGGAAAAAACGTCCATATATACATCATTTTAGTGGGTTATATAAAAGAGATTTCTGGTGGGTTCCTTCGAACTCCACGAAAAAGTCGATTGGGCCGCATTTCGTGGACCAATCAGACCACCACCGGAACCACCACCTTAAGGTAATATTTCCTTCCTTTCTTCTTTTTCATACATCTATGCATTAATTCATACATTGAGGACAATGTATGAGATAGGTGGGGGGAGGTTCTAACATAACTTAGGTTTTTCTTTTTATTAAAATTTTTTTTAACATTTCTTTACTTTTAAAAATTTTTTGAAAATAGAAACAATATTTTGACATATTTTTGTAAGAAATTAAGTCAATTTTAAGGAATAGGAAAATCAAAATTAGTATTTCTTAAACTTCGTCAAAATAAGATTATTTGTTTGATTTTTAGAGTTAGGAAGATGATTTGTCAAAGTAATTTAGTCTTGATCTTTACCTTAATGAAATATGCACACTTCATACACTTACACACTTAGGGTTCAAAAAACGAAGATTCTTATGCCTTATATAAAAAAAGAAAAAAAATATATCTATGAAAGATGAACAAATCTAATTATTGATTAGCTAGGTGCTTTGGCCTAAGTAAGCCTTAGTATTTATGCGAAAGATGATTAGATAAGTATAATATATATATATATATATATATATATATATATATATATATATATATATATATATATATATATTATATATATATATATATATAAATCCTCTGACTAAGCTGGGTATTTGTGCCTAATAAAGCATAAGTATTCACGCCTAAAAGGGGTTCATATAATAAAATCCTTAGTTTTGTGGCCTTGTTTGCTCGAGTCCTTAAGTCCTTGGGGTGTTTTCTCACCCGGTGCCCTAAGACCGTTTGGTTTGGGAGTCATCGATTAAAGGTTCGTTACATGGGTAGATTAGAAAGCCTAATAGAATTAAGGAATAATACCACAAAAAAGTATATATATATAAATAAATAAGACATAAGAGTTAGAGTTAATGAACCCTTAGTCAAATTTTCACGGTCACAAGGTGCATATGACTTAGGGTAAAGTAATAGATTAAATGAGAAGTACAATTTGACTCCTTACTTTGATTGATAATAAAATTTTGAATAAAGACTAAGTTTAGGAATGAAAAATTCTGTTTTCCTATAACTTATAGATACTTAAATCTTACAAATATTTGAAATATTTTTTTCTTTCAAAATGCTTTTCGAAAATACTAACTCTTTGTTTCTCTTTCTTTATGGATTTTGTGGGTGTAATCCACTGAAAACCCTCACGAGACAAAACTCGTCCTCTAGGGGTAACCTAGAGGTTTAACGGCTTGTTGCACATGCTCAGTGCAATCGCGTGACCTACGAAAGTGGTCTAATAATCCTTAGTATAGTTTAGTTGCTTTGCTCGAGGACGAGCAAAAGATAGTATGGGGGTGTGATGGGTCACTAATATTACACATTTATTATCATATTCTCATACTTATTATAGAATAAACTCTGCTTTTTCCTAATTAAATGTTTAATTTATTCGCAGGACCATTCCTAAAGGAGATGAAGAGAAATGAGCCCAAAAGCCCATCAAATTCAGAATTAAATCAGAATTAATTCGAACTCAGTAAATCAGGGCAGATCAGATCAGTTCAGATCGGTTGAAAATCAGTTAGAACAAATCCCTACAAATCGATCGGTTGAAGCCAAGGATCAAAGGCATTTTGTCAAAATCCTGGACTTAAACTGCAAATCCAGCTGAAGATAAAGACAAATCGAGAAAACAGGGAGCACCACCAACAGGGTGTGGCCACCTGGCCACACCCTGGCGCGGAAACGCGATCAAAGCCATGTTTCGGGGCTTGGTTAGTGAGTTAGGGGGAGCGTTTGCTCCCTCTATCTTCTCACACCTCTCCCCTCTGGGTTTTTACATATAAAAGGCAGGATTTTCACTGAAAATGGGGACGATCATGCAGAGATAGGATTTAGTCCAGTTTTCTTTCTTTGTAGTATAGGTTTTTGTTTCTTTTCATGTAATTTTTAGTTTTAATTTATGTAAATCAGAGGAGATCAGATTTCATAGGAGAACGAGAACGAAGCTTGTGCTGAGAGTGACACCGGTGTAAGATTTCCTTCTTTTCTCTTATTGTTATGAAATCGAATCTGTAGTTCCCTTTTGTATGTACTTTGTTTTTGTGTTCTTCTTCTCTACTTTTCTTCTTTTGGTACAATTGTTATCCAAGTGAGTCTAAAAGCATCGAAAGAGCCTTGCCTTTGCGAGTGCCACCGATAGCCCATGACGATGGATTTTGAGTTTCATTCTGTATCACTTCATACTTGCAACGTCTTGATGATATAATGTGGAGGAAACGGGAATCAACTCTTATGAGCTATACGTTGATCGCCTCGCTTCAAGGTAACTCCATTGCACAAGATTCAAGGTAAGCATTTGGCCAAAGAGGTAACTTTTCTTTCTTTTCTTTTATTCTTTAGTTTAGATCACCAACACCCACTTCTTTTATCACTCTTTTCAATCTCATTTGTACAAATCACTTCTTAATTCTCCACCTTCTTATTCTACCTCTTTCTCTCTAACTTCACTTTAACCTAATTTTTCTCTTTTCTTTTTAAAGAACTAAAGAAGTACTTTAACCATACTTTGTATCTTAAAAGAAAACTTACTAAAAAGCTTCTACGCTAGTCTCTCCTTGTGGATCACGACCCGCATAGCCACTTGCTATTGCGGTAGAATTGAGTAACTTGCATTCTTTAATCTTAAGTTCTGAAATACTGTATTTTGTGTGCAGGTCCTAATTCAATCAGTGTGCATCCACCATCAAGGCACCAAACCTCTCACGTTTTGTGAGAGCCCGCACCTACATCAAATACACAAGGTGGGATTTTGGTACCCATTTTCTCTTGGGTCCACGGGGGTTAGCATCTAAAGGAACCCAAACATTTTTCTTAGCAAAATTAACATGAGGTATCTTATCAAAACAAAACTTTGCTAAATGGCCTTTGCGGCCGCAATGTGTACACTTGTACACTCTAGGATGCATATATGTATGAGTGTGATCGTGGCGTGCAAAATGTGCATATGCATGATGTGGGTGATGTGCATGAATATGTGGAGCTTGTTTCTTTAAAAATAAGGACTCCAATTTAGAATGATTAAAAGCACATTTGCTCAAAGTTGAGCTTAAACAATCAATTTTATTTTTCAAAAATTTAATCTCATTTTGATTAATAGTGGCATGTAAAGCATGGTGAGAATGAGAATCATTTTTCTTATTCTTTTTAGATTCATTTTCTTTTTCTTTTTCAACAATTTTCTTTTCAAATAAGTGTTTTTATTTAAAGCAACTTCCGTTTGTTTTTCCACCAAAACAATTTTATTTTTCAATGAAGTATTTCCTTCACAAAGATTATTTAATTTAGAAAGCAAGGAAATATTTTCATTTTCAAACTTTCATTTTCTTTTTCAATGCATGCAACTTTATTTTTAAAAGAATCATTTTCTTTTAACATGCAATCAAATTTCTTTTTCATATTCTTGTTATCCTTTTTAATCATGTCATATTTTTCAAGTAGTTGTTGATAAAATGAAGTAAGCTCATCATAAGACATGTCAATATCTTCTACCTCGGATTCGGTAGTTACCTCAAGGGGGTTATCCCCTTGGACCATGTAGCACACGTTGGAAGCGTCACTTCCAACATCCGAGTCGCTCCCCGCATAATATTGTTCTTTTTCGCCAAGGGAGAGTATTGTGTTCCATACTACAAAAGCCGAGTCAAGATTAACAACCTTACATAAATAATCATTGTTTAGGGTACTCTTCAAAACATGAATGGCTTTTGAGTTAGCCTCAATATACTTGCTATTATTAACATATGAATCTGTAGTAGTAGCAAGATAAACATGAATGCCTAGGCCTTTGAGGTACATAGACATCTTAACGTTCCAAGTTTGGATGTTAAGAATGTCAAAAGTGGGAGGTGACATGAAATTCATGGTGTGTGTACAAATGTTGTGATTAGCTATAAAATGAGGATCTTTAACTCTACGTTGTAAGACCCAAATCAAGAGCACTTGGCTCTGATACCAATTGTAATCACCTAGAGGGGGGTGAATAGGTGATGGCTAATCTAATGGTCAATTAATGCGGAATAAAAACTTATTTAATACAAACTAAAACTTCTTAAACTAAACACCACGTATAACACAAGAGTGTAGCCGGATTCCCGTGAAGGGCTCTGGACTAACTCCTCAAGATTCCTCTAAATAAGAGTTGAGGTGCCGCGTTGGCTCTCTTGGTTGAATACAAGTGTTAGCAAACAATCCCCAAGCATACAACAATATGAGCACAAATATATATCAAGCATAAAAGATGAAAGAAATATAAGCATGCAAGATATAAACAAGTAAGAGATAGAGAGAGCAATCGCAAACACGGGAGAATTGTTTCGAGATTCGAGCACACTTGCTCTACGTCCCCGCCTACAACACTATGAAGGATTTTCACTAAAATCGATCCCACCGGATCACTTGGTGCCGCAAAACCTACAAGCTCTTTGGACTCTCTAGTCCCTCTCTTGTTCCCGCAAGAACACACCGCAAGCCCACTAGCTCGCCGAGGCCGCACCTCAAACAAAGAGTTCACAGGCGAACTCGAAACACCGCGAACCCGCAAGTCCGTCTCCTCAAATACAAAGATGAAACTTTAGTGATCACAACACTTTGATCATCTAAAATCCTCTCACAACAAATATCCCTATAGGTAGATATAGTAATGAATATCTCAAGTGTTTGTGTGAGAAAACTAGATTGAAATGGTAGAGGAAAACTCAAGAAATCACTTTGAAAACACACTTGATAAACTCTCTTTTGATTGAAAATGTAGCTCTAAAACATGTGGATATAACCACTGAAATAGGTATTCAAGACTAGCCCAAAACTTTCTTCAAATCTTAATAAAAACAGCCCACAAAGCCCCTCTTTTATAGGGCTAGAAAAACTAGCCGTTGGGGCAATTTTTCGGCCCTGACGGCTGTCGACCGACCGGCCCGGTTGACCGCCAACAGTCAGATTTCTGACCATTGGAGCCTCGGTCGACCGGCCGGTCAACCGTGTCCTAGATACAGAGAGCAGGCTCTCTGTCTCGGTCGACCGCCCGGTCGACCGGGGCCTTTCTAGAGAGCAGAGCTCTCTGGACGGTCGACCGTCCCGGTCGACCGGCCCTCCAGCCAGACTGGCGTGCACGTTTGTGCACGTCTGTCGGCCGAGTCGGTAGACCGACTCCTAGCTCGGTCGACCGTCCGGTCTACCGGCAGAAGCCAGGTCAGGTCTTTTTAGGGATTAAAAACTTGGTTTTGATTTAAAAATAAAATCCATAAATCCTCTAAAAATCTACAAAAAATAAGTTCAGTATTATACTTTGATAAACAAACATGTTAGAGTAAAATCAAGACATATTACAAATAATTTGAACTATTTTTGTAACTTAGAAATTTTGGCTAAAAACAAAAACCGTATTTTTTCAAATTGGTTTTTTCCAAAACTTCTCCAAATACAAAAACAAGATATTTTAAACTTTTTTAAAGCATAGAGTGTATGGATATGATCCACTACACATACATGGTGAAATATCTATGTTTTTGACAATAAGCACTAAACATGGTTTTGGTTAAAGATATGTATACTTAGAAATCCAAAAACCAAACCGGTATTTTTCAAAAGGAAAACTCTTTGTATTTTTTCAAAATAAAAATTCTTTTATAAAAACACATCTAAATCAAGAGTGAGTGTGTATATGGCATACTTGAGCAATCCACCAACTATTCTATCCTTTACATTTTAATCTAAAACAAAATCTTATAAAAACAAACCTAGACACAAGTCTTGATCTTGAAGGTCTTCACTTGAAGTCTTCTCATCTTCTTGACTTGGTCCAAACTTGATCTAACGAGGTAGACTCCTCTTGAGTACTTGATGTGGTCTTGATGCAAAAGCTCTTGAATCAAACCGTGCTAGCTTCAAAACTCGACTTTAAATCCTTTGTTGAAGCTAAACACTAACTAAGATCTTGATCATAAAATTGAGACTAATTAAACACAAGATCATTAGTACTATAACTACATGAGTTGATCATCATCAAAACTAGAGTGATGGGCCTTTGGGCCAACATCTTTCTCTTCTCTCCCACTTCCTCAGCCGACCGACTGTCGCTCTGGCCAACTCGCCATCGCGCCGCCCGACACCGCCGACCACCCCAGTGATGCGACCCCAGGCTTCGATCCTTTTCTCCTCTTTCTATCCCTCTTTCCTTTCCTTTCTCTCTCTTTTTATCATCTCTTTTCTTTCTCCTCCAACCCCGCCACCACCGGCAGATCCGTCGCCACTAGGGCCAGTTTCGGCCGCCACTAGGGCCAGTTTCGGCCGGCACCGACCTCTGACGACCCTCCCTGATGCCGCCAACTACCTCTGACCTCCTCTTTCTCCCTCCTCTTATCTCTTCTTTTTCTTTTTCTTCTTTTTTTCTTTTTCTTCTTCTTTTTCTCTTTTTCTTTCTTCCCTCTTCCTTTTCTCCTCCCTGTGGCCGCGGCCGCGATAGCCAGCTGTTGCGCCACTTGGCTGGCTGTCGGCCGGCCAGCCTTCTCCCCTTTGGATCTCTCCTCTCACTTCTCTATCTTTTTCTTCTCTATCTTTTCTTCTCTCTCTCATCTCTCTCTGTGGGCCGCCAGCCACAGTGGTGGCCAGCCCCTCGTTCCTCTCCCTTACCTCTCTCTCAGTCTCCCTCTCTCTCTCTCTTGTTTCTCTCTTTCTCTCTTCACTCTCTATGTTTCTCTCTTCTTTCTCTCGCAAACTCTCTAGATCCCCATTTTCTCTCTCTAAATCTTTCTCTCTAAATGGTGAGTGTTGCACTTGCACATGTTTTCAGAGTTTCGAGATTTTACGGTGTTTTTCATAATTTTAGGCGAGTGTTCTCGCCTCATTCTGTGTTTCCCCGCTTCAGCGGATTTATTTTATTGTATTTCTGAGTTTATGTATTGTACTTTAGGATCATAGTATTGAATTTTGGTAGACATGTGTATTTGTATTGGTGTGGTGTATATTGTATATGTATGTGGTCGAGTGCGTAGGACTGTGAATGTAGTAGCTCTGTGACGAACGCCTGTAGTAGTGTAGTTTAATACTTTACATATACCCTACCTGTGATGTGTTTTATTACTATTTTATTTCCATGCGTGGCCGACCTTTTGTGGTCGTTTAGCCTACGGGCTCTCTACTCAGCCTTCTGGCCCTATTAGCCTCCGATCTCTACGCTCAGCCTCTGGGCTTCACCACTTTACTGGTAGCTTAGTTATTACCATATTTATATGTGTGCTCATGTGGTACTAATACTTTTGCAGGTACTTTCTCGGCCTTCCGGCCCTCCAACCTTTGGGGCTCTCTACTTGGCCTTCCGGCCCTTAAACGTTTTGGACTCTCGCCCACTTTCTCGAAAGAGGGAGTGCGTTCAAACTGTCAGGTCTCTTAGCTACACTGGTAGGCAGACCTAGCATTCAGCGCTTTATTGTTAACTTCGTCCGAGTGTAGTTACACCGTAAGCGCGATTTCATCACGGGTCATGTGAAGCGATTTACCAGCCACACACGCGTACGTTAGCTTCGCCGCGAGCAGTAACCATGCCGGCTGTGCGCTAGTTTTGCTCCAGCCTTGTTTAAACTTTGCTTGGATGTCTGCTTGTCTACTCGCTGATTTTATTTCTGCCTTGCTCAGCCTCTAGACTTCATCACACTATTATAGCTTAGTTGTTACTGTGTTTACATGCGTGTGTTTTGTACTAACACCTCTGTAGGTACCTACTCTACCTTTTAGCTTATTAAGCCTTTGGGCACTCGCCCACTTCCTCGAAAGAGGGAGTGCGTTCAAACCATTGGTCTCTTAGCTAAACTTGATAGGTGGACCTAGGGCTCAGCGCTTTATTGCTAACTCCATCTGAGTGTAGTTACGCCGTGAGCGCAACTTCATCACGGGTGATGCAGAATGGTATACCCGCCACCACACGCGTGCGTTAGCTTCGTCGCGAGCAGTAATCACGCTGAACATGATGGCGTCTAGTGTTGTGTGTTAGCTTCACTCCAGCTTTGCTTAGCCCTGCTTGGGTGTTCACTTACTTGCTTGCCCGCTTATCTGCCTGATAATTTAACTATTAATCTTTTATTGATGGTTGTAAAGAGTTTAAAAATATTTACTTGAACTGTTTTCCAAAACTGTACTGTCTTTATGTATTCGTACCGAAACCCTGTATCGGTACCATTTTTCTGCTTTCGTACCGATCTCCTATAACGGTATTGTTTTCCTGTATTGTGATACACGATAGCTGATATCCACTGTGCTAATCACTTGACATGCTATCATTTGCTATGTTGATCACTTGATACCTGTCATGCTATCACTTGACACCTACCACTTGTTATGATATCACCTATCACCTGCATGTTATTGTAAGATACCCAGTTAGAAATACCGTATTTTCATTTTCCTATTTGATTTATTGATTATTATTATTTAATCAAGTTAATTTATTATTTTTCCTGTGATTATTATTATTAAATTTGCAAATTATTTTTGAGATAGTAAATGGTAATTTGGCATTTTATGTTTACCATTATGACTTGTTAGCATTTTAATTACTAACTAGTAATTTTGCCATTACTATGGTTATTATCATTTATGAATAATATTATTGGTGCCATTATAATTTATTTGTTTATTTTAATATTAGTGTTAGTATTAGAGGTAGTATAAATTGTTAATTATTATTTCTATTATTTTTATTATTGTTGTAGTTAATTAATATTAGTATCATTATTATGTTGATTAATTTTAATTGTGATTGCTAACCATTATGATTATTAATGTTATTGTTAATTACTATTATTTGTTTATAGTTATTAATAGTAATGGTTATTTCCTTAAGACTAATTATTATTACTAATTATTTATTATTGTTACTATTAATTATTATTATTTGTTCTTGGTGGTAGTATTATTCCTTCTCCTCCTTTATTCCCTTGATTATTATCATTTACCCATTAGCCTAAATCCAATCCATTTTCATATCCCTATTTATTCAAACCCATTAGTCAAGCCCATAACCTTAAACCCATTACCTAATCTTTCCATACCCAACCCATCAACCCTTTATACAATAGACCCAAAACCCGCTACCCGCAAACCCATCCTATATAAATTATCTTTTCCTAAACCTAAACCCTAATTAATCTTCTCTTTCTCCCCCACATCCAGGCCGCAACCCATGCCGCCTCCTTCAGCCCAGGCCACCACCACCGCCTCCCTTGATTGGCCGAGCAAGCTTCTCCCCCCAACCGAGCCCACCATTTTTTTCTCCTGGCGCACCAAGCACAACAAACGTGAGTCTCTTCCCTTCTCTGTTTCTTTCATATGTAGTGTATGTTGTTGTGATGGGTTTTTAATTATTTTCATATGTATGAGAATTATTTATGTGTATGGATTTAATGTGTGGGAAGATTTGCATTTTATTTGTAATATGTGCCGCATGTGTGTGAGTCATTTCCCCTCTCCCTCCCTTTATATTTTGCATACATAATTTCATTTAAAGTGCTTGTATATTATTTCAAATGAATGTAAAAATTAATAAAATAATGTGTGTTATTTCAACTGGGTAAACTATTGTATAAGAGATCATTAATTCATATTTGTTTGGTTGTGTGCGGCAAATCCTTACTCCGAACCATTTTCGGGCTCTCCGCGGGATGCCGTTGATCGCCGTCGGCGAGCGCGAACACACCCCACGCCCTTCACGGCGAGTTGCTCTATCAAATGACACTCACCGCGGCCCCGTACGCCTCCGCCGGAGCCTCCATCGGTACGCCGCAAGATGCCCCGAGGTTAGCTTTATATTCTTGTATAATGGCATTTGTGTAATTATTGGGAAGTTCTTATTAATGTGTGTGTTGTGTGTGTGTGTGCATGAGTGTCTTTGCATGATTGGATGCATGCATGTCTATGTATGATGGGTATGGATGCATAAATGAGAATTAATTAATGTATAAGTATATTTATTAATTTAGATATATGCATGAATTATTCTTTAATCATTTATGTGTATATTTAGTGATTAATAAATGGGACTTAATTAAATTGGATATGTATGCATGATTTATATGCATGGGTTGTTGGCCCAAAGGCCCTTCACCCTAGTTTTGATGATGATCAACTCATGTAGTTATAGTTACTAATGATCTTGTGTTTAATTAGTGACAGATTCATGATCAAGATCTTAGTAGGTGCATAGCTCAACAAAGGATAAAAGAATAAGATTTGGAGCTTGCATGTGGTGATCCAAGGAGTTTTTGGATCAAGCTTGGACCAAGTCAAGAAGATGAGAAGCCTTCAAGGGAAGACTTCAAGAAGTTGAAGACTTGGGTCTAGGTATAGAATTTGTATTTTTGTTTTAGTAAAAATGTAAAGGATAGATAGTTGGTGGATTGCTCAAGTTATATCACACACACACACTCTTGATAGAACTCTTGATTTAATTGATTTCATAAAAGATTTCTTTTTAGAAAAGAATTTTTATTTGTTAAAAGATTTTCTTTGAGACAAAATATTTATCTTGGATTTGGTATTTCATAGTTCATATCTTTAAACCAAAATCTTGATTAGAGCTTTATATCAAAAACATAGATATTTCTTATTAATTGTGTAGTGGATCATATCCATACACACTATGCTTTAAAATGAACTCAAATATCTTGTTTTTGTATTTGATGAAGATTTAGAAAAACAAGTTTGGAAAAACATGTTTTGGAAAAATACATTTTGGTTATTGAGCTAATATTTCCAAGTTACAAAAATAGACCAAAACATCTATAACATGTCTTGATTTTGTGCAAGCATGTTTGTTCTTTCAAGTATATTGGTAAAACTATTTTTGTAGAATTTCTATGTATTTTTAGGATTTTATAAAAGATTTTAAATCCTGTTTTCAGACCTGGAGACTGGCTGACAGGCCATGTCGGTCGACCGGACCGGTCGACCGATGTGCACAGCCCTGTGCACGTTGTCAGCACAGTGGCCGGTCGACCGGGTCGGTCGACCGACCAAGAGAGTTTGCTCTCTGGAAATGTCCAGTCGACCGATAGGTCGACCGACAGTTCATTCCAGGTTATCGGTCGACCGAGCCGGTCGACCGGTGGCTGCAACGGTCAGAAAAATGACCGTTGGCCGGTCGACCGGCGGTCGACCGACAGCACTGACAGAACCCCAACGGCTCTATTTCTGGCAGCCTATAAAAGGGGGTCTTGTCAACTGTTTTGAGGTTAAGATTTTGGAGATTTCTTGAGCAGTTTTTCTGATACTTTTAGAAGAGTTTCTCCACAAGATTTAAGTGCAAATACTTCCAATCAAAAGGAAGAGTTTTTATCAAGAGAGTGTTAAAGTGATTCTTGAGTTTTCCTCCATAGCTTTCTTTCCTTGATTTTCTCACACCACACTTGAGCTATCCATTGCTAGATATTCCTATAGGTGTGTTGTAGTGAGAGTGCTCTTTAGGTGATCAAGTGTTGTGATCATCAAAGAGATTTTTCTTGTTACTTTGAGGAGACGGGCAAGTGTGCTCGTTGTGGTGTGGAGTTCGTTGTGAACTCTTTGGTAGAGGTACGGCCTCGGCGAGTCGGTGGACTTGCGTATGTACGGGACTTGGGAGTCCGAGGGTTTGTAGGTGTACGGCACCGAGGAGAGATCCATTGGGATCTTGCATAGTGGAAACCCTTCGTGTGTCGAAGGCGGGGATGTAGAGCAAGTGTGCTCGAACCTCGAAACAAACCCTTGTGTTTGCGATTGCTTACTCTTCCCTCTCTCTCTCTCTTTGTCTCTTTTATATCTTGCATTTACTTTCATTGTCTTCACTTGTACATGCTTGATATACCCTTGTGCTTATATTGTTATTTACTTGCGTGGGATTGCTTGTTAACACTAGTATTCAACCAAGAGAGCCAACGCGGCACCTCAACCCATTCAAGGGGAATCTAGAGGAGCTTGTCCAGAGCCTCGCAAGGGGAATTCGGCAACACTCTTGTGTTATACATAAGTGTTTAATTAAAAGAATTTTAATTTGGTCAACTTAGTTCTAATTCCGCATTATTTGTTCATAAGTGACCATTTGATTAGCCATCACCTATTCACCCCCCCCTCTAGGTGATCTTACAATTGGTATCAGAGCTAGTGCTCTTGATATTGGGTCTAACAACCTAAGAGTTAAAGATCCTCTTTTAGGCTAATCACAATATTTTGTACACACACCATGGACTTTATGTCACCACCCACCTTTGACATCCTTAACATCCAAATTTGGAAGGTTAAGATGTCTTTGTTCCTCAAAGGACTTGGCCTTAGTATATATCTTGCCACAACTAATAAAGAATATTGCTTAAATGGTAAGAACATTGAGGCTAATGCAAAAGCCCTTCATGCTATTAAGTCAACCCTAAATGATGATTATTTATCTAGGGTTTCTAATATTGAATCGGCTTTTGTAGTATGGAACATCATCACCTCCCTCGGCGAAAAAGATCTATACTATGCGGGGAGTGACTCGGATGTTGGAAGCGACACCTCCAACAAGTGCTATATGGTCCAAGGGGATAACCCCCTTGAGGTAAATTCCGAATCCGATGATGAGAACATGTCATATGATGAGCTCACTACCTTTTGTCATCTTATACTTGAAAAATATGACATGATTAAAAAGAATAATAAAAATTTGAAAAAGGAACTTGCTTGCATGCATATAGAACAAGACTCTTTTAGAGATAACATTGCATGCTTAGAAAAAGATAACAAGATTTTGAAAAAGAACATTGATTGCATGCATGTAGAAAATGATTCCTTGAAAAATAAACTTGCATGTTTAGAAAAAGAAAAAGAAGATTTAAAAAATGAGAATGTTTCCTTATTTTCTAAATTGAGTATTTTGTGTGAAGGAAACAATACTTTGAAAGAAAAGATTGATTTGGTGGAAAAACAAAAGGAAAGTATTTTGCAAGAAAATAAGTCTTTGAAAAGAAAATTTGTTGAAAAAGAAAAAGATAATGTTTGTAAAAAGAAAAAGAAAAATGATTCTTCATCTCATCATGCTATTCATGCCACATCTAATGAGATTGAGAATATGAAAAATAAGATGAATAATTTGAGCTCTAATTTGAGCACATGTGCATTCAATCATTCTAAGTTGGAATCTTTGTTTCAAAAGAAACAAGTTCCCCATGCTCATGCACATACTCATCATGCTCATGTTTATGGTGCACATCACGATCACAATCACACTCATAAGCATCATGCTAAGGTGTACATTTGTACACATTGTGGCCGCAAAGGCCATCTAGCAAGATATTATTTTGATAAGAAACCATATTTATATTTTGCTAAATATAATAGATTTTGGGTTCCTTATAACAATGCTAACCCCAAAGGATCCAAGAAAACATGGGTACCAAAACCCCCACCTTTTGATTTTGATGTAGGTGAGGGCTCTCACAAGACGTGAGAGGATTGGTGCCTTGGTAGCCGATGCAATGGACATGATGGACAAACATTTGGATGCATTGCTATCAAGGAATCTTGGTGGGAAAGACCACCACACTTGGAGCTTTGGAGTTGGTAACAACCTCTAAACTCCTACTTTTATGTTCATGCTATTTACTTATGTCATATTCATAGCATGTTCATGATTTTGTTTTAAGATTTTTCATGTGCTTCATGTGGTATTTACATGCTTAGATGTAGAATATTTCAAAACTTGTATTCATACATAGATGTATAGTGAAATACATTGACTCATATATATGATTGAACTTCATGCTCATTTGTATCCACTTTATGCATATGTATAAGACTAGTTTTGATGATTCTCTTTTATACATGTTTTACCTATTTTAGTGATTTACTTCATGTATATGGGTGTTTAATTCAAATCTAATAAATATACATGTATACCCGTGAGTCTCTTGCCTTCATGCAAACATTTAATAGACTCTTTTAATATTTGGGATATGTATGCATATTGTTGGATTTGTATAATTCATACATATACCATGTAAATTTTTTTTTGATGATTTGTTTTGATACAAATGATTTTTGTGTGTTGTTAAATAAAAATTTTAGTCATGATTTGATTTGGGCTTCTATGACTATTTTCATGTAGATACTATTTACATAACCTTTGAACACTCAATCTTTAAGAAAATATATATGTTGAGCTTTATGGAATATGAGTGCTTGAACTTTTATGTATTTAGTATTATTCATGAAAAACATATGATTTTTATATTTATGAAGGATCTTTAACTAGTTTGTCAAAAATTCATTTAAACTAGTTATCTATTCTTCAAGTATTGCACATGATCCTATTTTTGATTTTATGGATAAATTCTTTTATGTTCTCAAGATTTGAACGCTTCATGTATTGAATATTAGTTTAAATGTTAATTTCTATCAACACTAGGATTTATACTTGAACATATTATGGGCACAAATAAATCTATTGATATGTGTACTTGAATGCTTATTTGAACCTATTAGATGTACTAGTATAGCCTTATGTTGATGATCATTACATTCTTAAACTTGTATTCCCATTTGGATTTATGTTATGATCATGTGATTTCATTTCATGTATATGGTTATTTTGCCAAAACATTAAGATATACATGGATACCTCTTGAGTCATTTGCCTTTCATGCAAATCTATATATATGGACTCAATTGTGTTAGAGATATGTATGTATGCTTCTTGTATTGACAAAACATACATATATTATGAACATTTTTTTAATAAAATTTTTTTTTTGATGATTTTCAAGGTTTTAAAAGTTATGATAATTCAAAATTTAAAGGAATATTGAGTTTTATTGTAATTTTCATGATGCCATGCTTCACATAACATTAGTACACTCACATCTCTTGAAAACATTAAATGGACTTTATGGATTAGAGTGTTTTTAGTGCCTTGTGTTTCATTGATCTTTCAGAAAAACTTTTTAACTTATTCCTTGTTGGAAGGATCTCGTACTAGTTCTTAAAACAAGTTCATTTAACTAGTTCGAATTCTTCATATGGTAGATTATATGATGTATACACTTATGCTTACTTTTCAATTGGTATCATTGGTTATTTGCAATTGGGTATCAATATGACTTCATGTTGTGTATATCCATATTTTGATTGTATGTATGAATGCCTTCAAATTATATCAATTTCTATTGGTATTATCTTGTCATACATATATGTTATCTATTTGTGCTTATTTTACAAGTGGTATTTCCTTTAAAGCACAAAGATTGTTGATGCTAAGCTTAATTAGATTTCAAATGGTATTTCATAATAAGCTTATGCATTGTATTTTTTTTGAAATTGGTATCAAAAATTCAAATTTGATTATTTTACAATTGGAACCATGCAAAATTGTGTTATTTGATATCTTATAATATGATCTCTTTCTAAGATATCTCAAAATTTGTTGTTATTAAGAAAAATTCAAAATTTTTTTTTATTTGTATTTCCTATATGCAAGGAGAGCTTAACATCTCTTCTACATATAGATTCATGTTGAGTATATTATAATTTGAGGAGCTTGACAACTCTTCTTTTCATGATATACGTGTGTAGGGGGAGCTTCACATCTCCTCTTATGCATGACATATTATACGTTATGTGAATTAGGGCTTGTCATCCCTCTTTCATGTAATGTATATGTGTCGGGAAGCTAACTTAACGTCTTCCTCTTCATGAATTTATATCGCATATAAATTTTATTGATTGATTTGTATTTACCCCTCCTTGATCTCTTTGTTTTTTAACAAAAAGGGGGAGAAAATTTGTTTGATGTATTTTTACTTTGAACCCTTTGTTGATGATTGACAAAAAGGGGGAGAAGTATTTGAGATTGTATTGTATATGCATGTTTTCATTGCTTAAGGGGGAGAAGTATTTGTCTTTCTTACTTATTATGCATATATGTTGTATTTTGCAATTAGGAGAAAAAGATTTGACTTAAGATTTGATTTTTGTTATGATTGCATCTCCTTACATTGCATACATGTCATGTGCTTTTATTGCCATATCTATTATTTCTTGTCATGCATGAGTTAAGGGGGAGCTTCTTTGAAGCTTTACTTTAATCCATGCATATATAACTCCATGAGTTTTGTCATCATCAAAAAGGGGGAGATTGTTGGCCCAAAGGCCCTTCACCCTAGTTTTGATGATGATCAACTCATGTAGTTATAGTTACTAATGATCTTGTGTTTAATTAGTGACAGATTCATGATCAAGATCTTAGTAGGTGCATAGCTCAACAAAGGATAAAAGAACAAGATTTGGAGCTTGCATGTGGTGATCCAAGGAGTTTTTGGATCAAGCTTGGACCAAGTCAAGAAGATGAGAAGCCTTCAAGGGAAGACTTCAAGAAGTTGAAGACTTGGGTCTAGGTATAGAATTTGTATTTTTGTTTTAGTAAAAATGTAAAGGATAGATAGTTGGTGGATTGCTCAAGTTATATCACACACACACACTCTTGATAGAACTCTTGATTTAATTGATTTCATAAAAGATTTCTTTTTAGAAAAGAATTTTTATTTGTTAAAAGATTTTCTTTGAGACAAAATATTTATCTTGGATTTTGGTATTTCATAGTTCATATCTTTAAAACAAAATCTTGATTAGAGCTTTATATCAAAAACATAGATATTTCTTATTGATTGTGTAGTGGATCATATCCATACACACTATGCTTTAAAATGAACTCAAATATCTTGTTTTTGTATTTGATGAAGATTTAGAAAAACAAGTTTGGAAAAACATGTTTTGGAAAAATACATTTTGGTTATTGAGCTAATATTTCCAAGTTACAAAAATAGACCAAAACATCTATAACATGTCTTGATTTTGTGCAAGCATGTTTGTTCTTTCAAGTATATTGGTAAAACTATTTTTGTAGAATTTCTATGTATTTTTAGGATTTTATAAAAAGATTTTAAATCCTGTTTTCAGACCTGGAGACTGGCTGACAGGCCATGTCGGTCGACCGGACCGGTCGACCGATGTGCACAGCCCTGTGCACGTTGTCAGCACAGTGGCCGGTCGACCGGGTCGGTCGACCGACCAAGAGAGTTTGCTCTCTGGAAATGTCCAGTCGACCGATAGGTCGACCGACAGTTCATTCCAGGTTATCGGTCGACCGAGCCGGTCGACCGGTGGCTGCAACGGTCAGAAAAATGACCGTTGGCCGGTCGACCGGCGGTCGACCGACAGCACTGACAGAACCCCAACGGCTCTATTTCTGGCAGCCTATAAAAGGGGGTCTTGTCAACTGTTTTGAGGTTAAGATTTTGGAGATTTCTTGAGCAGTTTTTCTAATACTTTTAGAAGAGTTTCTCCACAAGATTTAAGTGCAAATACTTCCAATCAAAAGGAAGAGTTTTTATCAAGAGAGTGTTAAAGTGATTCTTGAGTTTTCCTCCATAGCTTTCTTTCCTTGATTTTCTCACACCACACTTGAGCTATCCATTGCTAGATATTCCTATAGGTGTGTTGTAGTGAGAGTGCTCTTTAGGTGATCAAGTGTTGTGATCATCAAAGAGATTTTTCTTGTTACTTTGAGGAGACGGGCAAGTGTGCTCGTTGTGGTGTGGAGTTCGGTTGTGAACTCTTTGGTAGAGGTACGGCCTCGGCGAGTCGGTGGACTTGCGTGTGTACGGGACTTGGGAGTCCGAGGGTTTGTAGGTGTACGGCACCGAGGAGAGATCCATTGGGATCTTGCATAGTGGAAACCCTTCGTGTGTCGAAGGCGGGGATGTAGAGCAAGTGTGCTCGAACCTCGAAACAAACCCTTGTGTTTGCGATTGCTTACTCTTCCCTCTCTCTCTCTTTGTCTCTTTTATATCTTGCATTTACTTTCATTGTCTTCACTTGTACATGCTTGATATACCCTTGTGCTTATATTGTTATTTACTTGCGTGGGATTGCTTGTTAACACTAGTATTCAACCAAGAGAGCCAACGCGGCACCTCAACCCATTCAAGGGAATCTAGAGGAGCTTGTCCAGAGCCTCGCAAGGGGAATTCGGCAACACTCTTGTGTTATACATAAGTGTTTAATTAAAAGAATTTTAATTTGGTCAACTTAGTTCTAATTCCGCATTATTTGTTCATAAGTGACC
This sequence comes from Agave tequilana, assembly GCA_038442645.1. Classification (NCBI taxonomy): domain Eukaryota; kingdom Viridiplantae; phylum Streptophyta; class Magnoliopsida; order Asparagales; family Asparagaceae; genus Agave; species Agave tequilana. The sequence continues at coordinate 22,274 of JAVJIF010010570.1, forward strand.
ATTTGATTAGCCATCACCTATTCACCCCCCCTCTAGGTGATCTTACATGGGTTTCTATTTATTTGTGTAGATGGGTATGTCATTTAATTAAGTGTATGTACTTATAATAATATGTGTTGGTATTTATTTAAGTGTGCATGTATGTATGTATGTGTATGCTTGTATATGTACGTGTAGGGTATACGCGTATGTATCTGTATGCACGTGTGGGTATTTAGCGTGCATCTATAATTATTTGTATGTATTGGTTGCGTGTTACAGCATTTTGGATTTATTTAGTGAGATCCAGACCAGCACAGCGACAACAACAACAAGGACAGCCGTGCACCATCCAGACCGCCCCCATCTTACCCGGGCGAGCAGCGAGTTCTCCTGATCCATGCCAAGCCGTCGTCGGAGACTGGCACAGTGACCTTCTCCAGTGCCTTGGCCACCCTCCCGTGCAGTCCGATGGCGAGGAACGACACCACAGCGACCGCGGCAGCGACTCGCCCGACGACGTGCACAGCAGATCCAGAACCAGACCAGCAGCGCAGGCAGCGGGCGAGCGGCGATTCTAGGCCCTTCCGGCGAGCGCGAGACCTCCAGATTGCAGCCAGGTCTTCCCCAGGACCCTGGCTACCGTCCTATGTAGTCCGACAGCGAAGAGTGGCGCCACGGCGACCGTAACGGCGACTCGCCCGGCGACGACCAGATTCCCCAATGTGAGTGTCTCTTCCTCCTTCTCTCTTTTATTAAGTGATCGCAGCTATTATTTTATATGTGATGTAATTGTTGAGTAGAACACTTAGATTACATGTTTATGTATGGAGATCTCTTGGCATGGTAGTGGATTTGCCATTCCCTTTATTTTACATGATGAATGTATAGAATAGGAGATGTACATGTCTATGATGTTGGAACCCTTTATTTACCATATGAATACTTAGTTTACTAGTGCAGACATGTGTGTTGAAGAGTATGTAAGTACTGGAGAGAATATGAGAAGAATAAGTGTTGATGTATCTCAGATTTTGTGTCCAGGTAGAGGTGTTAGTCGACTAATACACTCTGTTAGTCGACTAACCCAGGAGCCTAGTCGACTAATAGGTGGACCTGGAAGTGGTGTAACTCTCTGTATCTGTATCAGTCGACTTACCTTACCCTGTCAGTCGACTTGACCTTGGTGTAGTCGACTATACCCACTTGATTAGTCGACTACACCAACCTCTAGTCGACTTGTGTATTTCCCTAGTCGACTAATATTGGGCTGTCAGTTGAGTATAGTTTCTTTATTGGATTGGGACTTCACCCATGGATTATGTGATGACTATTGATGTATGTATATGAATTCAAGAGGTGGATAATGGTAGTAATGACTTGATCTAATAGAACTTAGATGCATGTAGATGATATGTTGTGATACCGGGTATTGGGATATCATGTTTGATCTTAATAGAAGTGTGAACCCTTGAGGATTCGGGGATCAGATTAAATTGTTAGAGTGAGAGAGCTGAGCTTGATTATGGATATATGTTGGAATGATAATTATTATATCAGATTCTTTGATGTATATTGATACTTGACGATCATGTAACCATTGTAATATGAGTTGGTTGTCATAACTTGGGATTGATCTGGACTTAATTATTCACATAGAATGATGATCAGTAATTAGACAAGACTTTATTAGTGAGTAATTGAGGACATATCAGATATGACTGGATTAGTTGAGTTGTGTCTTAGATTGATCTTGAGTTAGAAGTACCCAGAATCTATATTCCTTTCATTGGAGCCTGACTGATATTGAGATGAGATGGACATTGTTGGCATTTGGGGTCTGATAGATGATATGTTGTTGATGTTGAGTATCAAGAGTAGATATTCTAGACCATAAGTTATTTGAGGATGATTCCCTTATTTTGATATGATTCAGTGTATGTTGACCTGATGATCTCGAGGACATACTATATACTTCATGATTAGTTATTGACTATTTCAGTTATCAGAGATGACTTATTATGATAGTGATCTACATTTTTGGAGTTTGATAATAGTTATTATTTGATCTCAGTTGTTGAGGTATAGGATTAGAACATATTGGTGTTGAGGAGAGGACTAATTACAGATTCATTGATATGATAGTCACCGTTTTGGATTGCACTGATACGGACTGATACTTAGTGATTCATGAGAATTGTATTGAGGCTATAAGTTGATGGATTAGTTATTGATATCTCTTTAGCATGGATGGATGAGATTATGGTCAGATTTAGTTGAGACCGTTCGTTGAGCAGTAGCTAGACTGTTACTGTTATTATATCCATGTTATTGAAAGTTACTGGGAAATGATTATTTGACCGTAACCACGGTACAGTCTTATTGTTCATCGTATACACGGTTACTGTTACTGTTCACTGTTACTGATATTGTTCACCGTGTATACGATTACTGATTGACTGTTACTGTACTGTTATTGTTACTGTCACCGTATCGTCCCAGTGTTCTAGATAATATGGACATTGACTGGTTTAACTGAATTGAATGAATAATAATGTAAATGGACAACTTATACCGGGATTAGGGAAATTGATGGAGGAGACAGCGTCTGTATTTTGGATGGACCTAGGATACAGGTTGCGCAGCCGACTGAGGGTTCCACTGCAGGGTTCCTGGGGGATGACTGACATCCCATCTGTTATTGTTACTGTTCCACTGTTTTCACAGTGAGATTACTGTTACTGTTACTGAGTACCTAGCGGTACGGCCTGGTTCAGCGCCAGGAAACTGAGGCCGTGGTCCCGGGTATGTACGGGACCCACCTAAAGCATGGACAATGTCTCTTTTGTTAATTTCAAATAACTTAGGACACTGATTGACACGTGTAGTAGGCGTAGTATGGGATGCGCCTATTACAGGTGGCAATTGGTGTTCACTGACATAATAAATGATAATGAACTGTTATAATGTATTATGACTGACTATAATCACTTGACTGTGTATATGTATACCATGATAGACATATAACTATAACCCTGACCAGACTTGGATACCAGCCTAGTGACATATGATAGGTTACCTATTGAGACATCAGTTGCTTGCTTATTATTGATCAGTTGTTGCCTATCTTTATTCGTGTTGTTTTATATTTATTACAGTTCTTTTATTTATCTGTTATATGGTCTCTTTTATCTGTAGTTGCTCTTATTACTAATTATGCACATTATTTCTTCTGCACGAGCTGTTTCCCTTTACACACACACACACACACTCATTATGGTCGCGTTCTGACGACCCTGGGTTTGCACGTCCAGCTATTGGACGATTGTTTCTAATGTGCAGGTTTTCGATGAGACGGCACGCCTTGCGAGGAGCTTGGGTCCTCTCCCTTTGATTCTGGTATACTTGCATTTTATTCTTATTATTATTTCTTGATTCCTGTATATCACCTTTGACTTCTATTCAGCTGTCATTTTCTTCCTGTTATTCATTGCTATCATGTGTAGTCTCATATGTATTATTGCAGTGATCCTTGCTTATTATAGTTCTGATTTATAGCTTATTCAGGTTAATTTAGGCTTAGCGTATATACGTGGGGTATTTCCCTTGCGTATATACGTCGCCGACTCTCGTCGCGACTCCGTTTCCGCGTATTTTGGGAAGCGGGGCGTGACAGTTATCGCCTGCCATGTTATTATTTATCGCCTGCCACCTGTTATATTACCATTTGACTTGTGATTATCATATTACGGGAATCTTATAACTGCTATCCTATATTATATAAAGTGATCATGTATCTTCAATACTCATGTACTCCTATTACTTTTGTAACTCCTGAACCTGTCATGCTCCTGCTATTCCCGTAAATTGATAATTACATAATAATCTATAAAATGATAACTTACATCGGGTAAGAAAAAATTGATAGACTTCAAGTGGTGAGTATGTTTACATGGTATTAGGTATGTTGTGTAACTAAAACTTTGGTTCTACCTATGGGCCTCAAGGTGTTCCACGGGGTGTGCTGCCACCGTGATTACTAACTTCTTGCAAGGCATGTAAATAAGACCCTTTGCCCCTAAATCGCTTCGCAGTAGGTTCCGAATCAGCAACGGAACATCCTGGGTCGTGGTCCCGGGTATACATGGGACCCAATATAAGCATAACTTGTTGGTTTCATCATCAGTTTTTAATAGCAACCTTGACTTACTCAGATATGCATATATGTGGGATGGAACGTACGCATGTACACATACTTGATATATGGGTTGGACGGGTAATAATAATAAGAAGCTAATATAATAATTCGTTGGTGTTTGATCTGATTTCATGTAGTTTTGCATTCTGGTTGTATACATTCAGATTACAATAACTTGAGATATATGTATATATGTGAGGGTTTCCTTATTTAGATTATTCCTTAGACGTACTTATCTCATGAAGCCATAATCTGGGTTGTACCGTTGATTTTGCCGTATTTGCTTTCATCAGATTTATGTTTGGGTTTCAATTTGGATTTCAGGTTTTATTATTACTATTATTATTATTATTATTCTATATATATTTATATCCTGGTTCGCCAGCTGTGTACTACTCTACCGGTCTCCTGCTGTTACCATATTGTTCACAACCTGTCTCTTACTTGATATTACAATTTTAGTACTGTACTTAACCTCCTAACTTGATCACTCCTGGTTTTTATATGGATTCTTGGTTACCACTTACATTTACTGCTTCTTGCCAGTTCATATTGTACCCTTATTTCGTTTATTTGAGGAAAACTCGAGTTGTGTGTACTAAGTTGATGGAGTCATGAGGTATATGATATATATAAGGGTTTCCTTATTTGCATTATTCCTTTGACGTATCAATCTCGTGAATCTATCTACTGAGCCTATATAATTGGTTTTGTCGCATCTGTATATCTCATCACTTGATGTCTTATTCATGTTCGGGTGTGTATGCTCACGACACGATTTTCTATACATGTTTTTTAATTCAGATTTATCGATACACGTGTGTCTGTCTATGTACATCACTTGGCACTCATCTTACTACTCGTTGGGTTGCTTCTGACAACCCTGGACCTGTATGTCCAGATCTCGGAGTTTTGAAGATTGTGGATTCATTTGGTTGGTAATCAGAGATGCGTAACGGAAGTGTGGATCATCGACAAACAGTGCGGAGCCCTTTTCTTCCAGGCCCCTGCTCGACTCTCAAATTTTCTTTTTGTAACTCGTGAGCTCCTTTTGTACTATTCATTCTTGTGTATCTCATTGTATTTCATACTTTGCGTCTCTTAGTGATGTAATATTCATGTAATATTGGATCACATTCTATAATAATAGTGTACTTGTAATATTATTATTGAAATGTATATAACCACTATGTTTTTGCACTCTGTTTCCTGTCTGTACTGATGCTTGGCATATGTATGTGAGGGTATTTCCGCCCTGCTTATATACATCGTAGTAACATCTTTGTACCTACGGGATTGGGGCATTACAGGAGATGGAGAAAGGAAGAGAGTGTTTAGAAAGAGGATTATGGGAGATGGAGAGTGACCAACAGGGAAGCCTGGCCGTCGGCGGAGTTGGCCGGCGGCTGCTGGTCTTCAACGAGATGGGAGAGAAAAGGGGAGAGAGAAATTGGAAGAAGAAAGGAGAAAAAGGAAGAAAGGAGAAGATAAAAGAAGGGGTGGAAGGTGGTAGAAAAGAAAAGGGAAAAGGAAAAGGAAAAGGAAAAGAGAACGAAAAAGAGAAAGGAAAAGGAAAAAAAATGTCGGGTTCAAGTTCTCGGCCCGAGAAAAATACAAATATAAATTATATTCGGTCAAATTTTGACTAAATAAGAAAATTCTCAAAAAATCTCTAAAATAGAAAATATTACCCTGAGAAACATGATGAAATCATATTCAAGAAATTTAACCTCATTTGCAAATTTAAAAAAATTGAAATCGATTAGCCGTACTGGTCGACACCGAATTTAGGAGATCTGCAAAATAATTTAGAAAAAATTTTAGAAAATCTAAAAAAATCAAAATATTGAAAATTAATATTTAAAATCGAAACATGTCCAATTAACCACCAAGAACAAATCAAGTAATATCACTGAATAAAGAAAAGAGAACAGGTCTGATACTAAATAATAAGAATAGAAAATAATAGAAAATAAAAATAAATATAGGAAAATAGGAAAATACAAGCAAAAAATCAAGACACGTATTCAGATATGTATTCTGGGAACAGATTATTACAATTAGGAGTAGGAGTAGTCTTGATTAGGAGTATGAGTAATCTCTTATTTTATTTGTTTTTCTTTTATATTTTTTTATGAGTACTTTTATGATTAAAAAAAGATACGAGTAGTGCACATGACCTTTGGCTATAAAAACAAGTCTATATGTAGTTTGAGCTTCCCTCGACATAAGCATCTATGAGGATGAGGAGCGGACATTGTCGTCACTCACCGCACAACATAGATACCCATGGAGGCAAAAACCAGCCCCACTGCTATTTATATAGATGATCCTTAGAAAGCTCCAAGCAAAATACTGCTACACCAATAAAGATAAGGTAGTACAAGATATTACAAAAACTTTACACAAAAGATAACTATAGTATCTGCAAATTGTCCACCATAAGAAGCTTCCAAACACCATCATCAAACTGAATTAGCCCCATTGTCCAGCTGATCAAGAAGCATACCATCCACCTACCTAATTGGTGGGAAGTTGACCAGCTCAATAGCATTAGCCAGAAGTGAACAAAAAAAAAAAGAATCAGAAAAAATCAAAGTATAATCTCTTGATTTATTCTAAAATACTCTTTGATTTCTCTCCTTCCAAAGCAACCAACAAAGGATAATAGTTCCCATACTGGTTTCAAAATTTTCTAAACATAAACTGAAGGCTAATGTAGAAGAAATTCCTCAAGACTATCAGGTAGCTGGGGGAAGTTAAAGAAGCTAGCACATAACTTCCCAACCTTCTGAGCAAAAGGGCAATTAAGAAACAAATGCTCTCTAGATTCCAGAACATCATTGCACATAACACAATGAGAACTTCTCATTCACCCTTTTTTCAACAATTCTCCTTTGTGTGTAATCTATCCTTAACCAGAATCCATAAGAACACCTTCACTTTCATAGGAACAAAGGTCTTCCAAATAAAAACAGCCCACTGAAATAATATTCCTCTACAATTGAAAAACTTACAATAGGAATTTACAGTAAAAACTCCACTTGGGTGCAATCACCATGTGGGGAGGTCCTCAGTATTATTAGAAGGACTGACAGAAGACCTTTTTTGATGGCTCCTCCTCAACCATCTTTACCCAAATCTCTCAAGAGACTTATTTCTAAAAGTCGTGCCACTGCCCTACCCTCAACAGTACTGCAAGTTGATCCATTATCCAGCCCCAGCACCGCACTAACTTGGGCTCTTTGGGAGGATTTGAATGCAAATCTTTCCTATTCAAACTCATTGTTAAGAATAAAAAGTTGAAGATCTACTCTATTTAAGTTCATCTACATTGTTAGGAGAGGTTAAAAAATGTCTTAAAATTTTTAACTTATGCATCAAATAGGCAAAATGGACGACCTAAATACATATTGGTTAGCACTTGAAAATTTTTGGGTGTTAACGATTTTTAAGTGCTTAATGCTCTTGTTTGGATTAAGAATTTGTATCTCAAATCGTAGACCAAAGCAACATGTTATTTGCACTTGTTCATCTGTGTCTTATTGATGTATCGATAGAAAAACTTCAAAACACTTGATTTTAAATTTTAGTTTCTTTAAATGATGTTGATCAGTCACAGTGGAGTAAATCTTCAATTTAAATGGCTTAACATTGAATTTTTGTGTAGCAGAATTTGGCTCAAAGCTTTTGGATGTAGTCAAGGGTGTGAGGGTGGGGGGTGTTGTTTATGTGTGCGTTCATTTAATAACTAAATATTATCTGAACCAAATTAAAAAATTGAGAATCCATCTAGGAGATTCTTTTCTCTTCTCTCTCCTCATCAGAGCTCATCTTCTCCCCCATTTGCTATCTACCTTTACTCCTATGTGACCTCTTTGTTCTATGCTCCTCTTCCTTTCCTTCAATTATTATGACTCCATGTCTCTCCCTCTCATGATACTTCTCGTTTCCCTCTCCTTTCAACCACGACAATCTCTCGACAAATCCCTTCTCTCTCCCCTCTCCTAAATATCCTTAGGAGAAAAAACTCAAACTAGAATCACTCTTTAAGGTTGTTTGGACAATGGTTGCAAAGCAGTCCCATAACAATCTGAGTGAAAGATATAACATTCAGTTACTAGTGATAAGCTTATGCGAGTTTCGGTTAAGGGATTTATAGAAAAAGAGTAGGACTTGCAAGTAGTTCTTGTAATTTATGAGTTTATATTGAAAACAAATAATTGAGTCTATCACTCCATATCTGATTGATGCGGTGGATGTGGGTGCAGTGAATATCAGCACATCCACTACAACAATTTTGAGAAAGCTAAATGTGTGTGCCCTACTTCCTTACAACAACAACACGTTTCATACCATGTGTGCTTACGTTCGAGTATGAAGGTAGGCAAATTGATCCCTGCTTCGCTACCTAGTGGCATTTGACTATGTTGTGAGGGCTTAAATTTGCATATGCTACTCTTACTCCTTTATAGCTAAGTGCTTCATGGTCTAAAGGGAAGTGCTTAAGAAAGTAATTGATTTCAATAGGGGAGGCATTTGGGTAAAAGGAAGATCATTGCTTTATATATTTATTAGACATCAAAAAAGAGCAGTCATCTTCAACGAAGAGATTTTCAATCTTCAAATGAAGGTATATGTAACATGATTTCGCTTCCACTATCAATTTATATCATAAATAGCCACACATTTAAATGCAGAACCAATAAGTTGGGAGTATACAAGTTTTTTTCAAAAAAAAAAAAAAAGCAATGTTGACTTCTATTAGTAGTATCTATCAAAATAAGTCATCTCAATATTGATTTCGTTTGAATATCACAAATCTTAGCATGATAATGTGTTGAATCCAAAAAAGTTCATTTTCTTGTGTGAGTGGGTTATAAATTGAACAAGTGGTGCTCTAATATTTATTTAGGCTTGGAAACTTTTGATGCATATGTATAGATAACCATTAAATTTTTGATGTATATCGAACTAAAGATATCATACACATACATATAAATGTCTTACATGCTTTTTTGGGACGTGCAACTTGTGTCCATATTACATGACCTGGTCTAGATTTCATATCGATCTTGTTAACTATGGTTTAAATTACACACTCTGGCCCGTTTTGGTAAGTAGAGATTAGTGTAAGAGATTAGCTTTACTGTAGGAGTTAGTAGGTATTTTCAATTTAATATTTTAGTTGTTTGAATAATCGGGGTACGGTGTAGGAGTTATCAATATTTTGCAAGAAGTACAGATGGTTATTGCAATAAAACAACTCTAGGTAAGGGTTGGAGCTATTTGCATATTCACAAATTACCCGGGAGTACTTGAACAACAAAACAAATTCACAATTTATAAGGGCACTCACAATAAATTGTTTTGTTCCCTAGTGATGCACTATTTATACTAACACAATGGTTTTGTATTTATACTCACATATACTAATTATCTATATAAAACTTATAGATATTTATTTATACTCTTATCAGACTTCTCTCAACAATTTCAAATTCTCAGTTGTTTTTCTGTATTTCAAAATTCGCAAATTCCTAGAAATTTTGTCGCCAAAACTTGGTGATTATGTGGGTGGTTTTATGATAACACCCAAGCCATATAATCCACTCTTGGTTGTTTGGATGGGAATAGCGATTTCAACTTAACCCCTTCTTACTAAGACAAACTTTCAATTTTAATCTATACTATATATAACTCCAAAACTTGATTAGGGATACATAAATGTGGTATGTTTAATAAATGATATAATTGTCTAAATGTTTATATGTCAGTGAAGTGTAAGGTCCCACTCTTTTAATTAGAATATCATGCATTAACTAGAAGCATCTAATTACTTAGAGAGACATTAATATATTCTATCTCGAGAGGCACACATATATGCGTGCATTGAATCTCTAGTATAGTAATATCATGCAAACTCTTTGCAGTTTATGGACTAATGTCATGTCTTAGTATTATTTTGGGTGCCTCAAATTCATTGGAGAATAAATCAGGTTAAGGTGGAAGAGTTACAAACTTCAGAGATTAAGAACGAACATGGACAAGATTGTTTATAGGATAAGTCTTTGAGCATAGCGCAAACAAATGTCCCACATCGGTTAGACTTGGGGACGGTTTTGGGTATATAAGTGCTTGGGCTACTTAACCTTTTGCGATGGTGCCTCCAAGCCTTATAAGTGGTATCAAAGCCATGCCCCAGACTTTTGATCGGATGTGTAGAAGATCCCAAGAATGGACTGGGCCTGGGCCGCTGCCCTGTGGGACAGGGGATGAATGCCAGTGGCTAGGCTAGCTTCCTCCTCTGCTGTGACGACAAGGAGGCCCGAAAGAGCCTGTGACTCTTTGTTCAAGGGGGATTGTTGAGCAAAATAGTGCGAGCAAATAGTCTTGGGTATATAAGTATTTGAGCTACTCCACCTAATAGGTTAACCTTTGGGATGGTGCCCCAGACCTTTAAGTGGTATCAGAGCCATACCCCAGACCCAGACTTTGGATCGGGTATGCAGAAAATCCAAGAAATGGACTAGGCCTGGGCTTGTTACCCAGTGGGATAAGGGGCTGAACGCTAGTGGCTAGGATATAGTTGGTTCACTCCTTCGATGTGATGATAGGGAGTCCCGAAAGAGCATATGTAATATTCTTCCCTCTTTTCAATAAAGTTTCTCCCCTCCTTCCCATGGATGTAGGCACATCTTGTCGAACCACGTTAAATCTGGTGTTATTGTGTTTGTGGTGATTAATCTTATTGCTTGCTAGTGATAGATTGCTTCCACGCTTCCGCCGTCGAACTTCTCGGTGTTCTCGCTTGTTGTGTGACTTTCACTACACTTCCTGCCTCATATTGATCTTATCTATCGTTATATCACCATCATAATCTATAATCCCCCAACTATAATATTTTCATTTAATTCTAACTACCAATGCTATAGCAACTATTGTAATTTTAAATTCAACCCATTAAATTTCTAAAAACAAGATTTGTTTTCCAAAATATATTTAAGATTCATCTAATTTTTCAAAAGATTATACAACAATCTTTTTTTCTTTTAAGAGAAATGTAAATCTTTTTTCTAGAGCCGAGATTGGACATAGATTTCCTAAAGGATAAAAGGCACCTGCTTTTTTTTTTTTTTGCATGTGCCGTAAATATAATACGATTGATAGTTAACGAGCACGAGTATTAGGGTAGGATGAACTTGGATGCCTTTTAGGGGGTTAAGTTGATCGGGTTGATTTAATTCAAATTGTATTCAGATTTAGTTTGGACAAGATTTGATGCTATCTTGAAGATTTCCCAATCTTATCTTGGACTTTTTTTTTGGAAACCCTACCCTATTTAATATCTCGCAATAAGAGTCTTCGCAAGAGAGAACAAACATAACTGCAATCTAGAAGAGAATGGCCACCTCCTTATTTGCATGTTTTGAGCCAACTTATTTTATATGACACCATCTTTAAACCGATGGTCCTTTTTTAATTCAAATAATCAAACATTGAGTTCAAATGTAAGGTCACGTAAAGCTACACGTCAACGCAAGTGGGGATCTTGAATAGAGAAAAGATTGGAGAGTCGAGTAATCATGATGCAAAGGACTCGGTGCAAGTGGGATTTTGAAAAGCAAGAACATTCAAGAGGTGAGTTGGTGGGGAGAAGAACCTCCACTCTCTGCCTTGTTGCATGCCGTAGGCAGCATCTGCTGCCCACTTGCATGTCTCTCGAAGAACCCGACAAGATCCGATTGTTAAATCTCAAAATGTTGAATGAAATGCTGGCTGCAAATCTAATGTCCGCGTGCCATTTCAGTGCGTGCACCATAGCCTTAGCCCACGCGTAGATAACTCCATGGAAAAATAAGTAGGCCGGTCCAAAACGCAAGTTTTTATTGCGCAAATCTCAGAGGAAAGAACCCCTCCGCCTCGTTCCAGAAAGAGAAGTGAAAAAGTGAGAAAACTTATTTTCTATTTTTATTATTTGTTTTGAATCGATAATAAAAATGAGAATTCTTTTTTCTTTCTATTACTCTTTTTTACACTGTCATTTTCTTATTTTTAATGTGCAATAGTTAATTTTAATTTACTTGTAATAAGTTGTACTTCAAAACTATTAATTTTGATGCCATAAATCTCACATGCAATCCAATTATAATTTTAAAATATCATTTTAAAATTAATTTTAATTTTTTATTATTTTATGACTTCTATTCTCACATTATTAATCAAATACTGAAAAATATAATATTTTTTCACTTATACTTTCTCATTACAAGTAAACATTTGACAATAAAAATTATACAAATCTCATTTTCTATTACACTTTCACATTTGTCATTTTTATTTTTCAGTTGCACTTTTTTTCACTTCTCACTCCCATCAAATCAAACTAGTATGGAGTTCGATCCCTCTCTCGCCCTTTCTCCCCCACTTGCTGTTATTCTAATCAAAACGCTTTCTTTTCTAAGTGCCCTCTCCTCTCTTACAAATCCCCATGGATTATTTTACTAATTTCTTATTGTAAAATAGAAAGAGGCGACGTGGATTGAGATGAACCGCTCCCTCTGCCATTTCTCAACTTTCAGAATGAAAGTTCCATTCCTCCTCCTGATTCTATCTCCATATTGATGAATTTTGTCATCTGTCCATGAAATTCAGAGAGAGAGAGAGAGAAGGGGTCGGGGGAGAGAAAACAAAATTGTAGATGCCTTGAAATGCAAAAGTTTAGGTCAGAGGCGCATCTACAGGTGAACAACATTTCATCACTCTCATTTAATTATATTATTATTATTTTATTTTGTGTTTTTGGTGGTATGTATTGGTACATTTCTTTTTGATCCGAGATAGCAATCATCATTGATTTGATCCCCATATATATATATATATATATATATATATATATATATATATATATATATATATATATATATATATATATATGAGAAAAATGTATATCAGCCCGCGGGCTGAGAGTACTCTCTCAGCCTGCGGTGACGTGGCTCGATTTGTCACCTCACTGACTTGCGGCCCGCTTTTAGGGAGAAGTTAAATTACCAAATACCCCTTATGATAACTTTTCCTTATTGTTTATTATTATTTTTCCCCCCTTTTATTTTGCCGCTCTTTATAGGATACAAATTACTTTTCGCCTTATTTGTTTACCTCTTTTTTGTAAGATCTAGTTTCTCCTTTTCAGCGTGGGATAAATTTTTTTTGAAAATATAAAATCTTTTCAGATCAATCTTTTCAGTCTGCGATAAAATTCTACTTTATAGTTTAATTTTTTTATATATAATGTAGTCAGAGTTTTTGGTCGCATTGTAGATTTAAACTGCGACCTTAGTCAAAGACTTTGATCGCAGTGTACATGGTTAAATGCGACCAATGTCGCAGTGTTGTTATTGATAAAGATGGCCAGCAACTGCAATCTAAGGTTGCATTACATGGACTGCGACTTTAGTCGCAATACGTTAAGTAAGTGTTTTCCTTTAGATTAACATGCATAGCGACCAAGGTCGACAGTGCTGTTTTGGTTTAAGACTGCCGCCAGGAACTGCGACCAAGGTCGCCGTGTTGTTGTTTTATTAAGTGTTGTTATGATGCGACTTGGAGTCACTCCGTGAGACGCGACCTGTCATAAAGATTTTATGAGATCTTTTTAACGTCAAGTCTACGTTGACGAACCCGCACCATTCGTTGTTTCCCGAAGTTGTTGTCCATTAAGGCCGACGGTTCTGATTAATGAACCATTAATTATGGTTATTATGGGCTGGCTATAAATAGGGCTCACACTCTCCCTTTAACAGCCCATAATTAGACTGTTTTCATTTGAGAGAAATTACTCTGAGAATTTTCGCCTTCTTCAGAGTCTCTAACAGGGGCCTGCCTCCATGGATGAAGATGACCCTATGCACGAAGATGACCCAGAGCTTGATTGTCCTTTTTCAGGTTCGCTGGGCCTCTGGGAGTATATTTTGGCCGGTGATCTTGATCGATGTTCGTCCACAAGGGAAGAAGTCATGGTCCGCGACGTCCACAGTTTTTTAATACACGGGGACCTCAATAACACCACTGCTCTTATTCAACAAGGGCTCTTTTGATGTTTACTCTTCTTTGTACTGCTATATTGTAACAGTCAATCTTATTGTATAAGAGATCGTTTTTTGTATCATTTTCACATGCCTGGAGATAAATGCCTGGACATAAATAAAAAGACCTCAATAACACAACTGCTCTTAGTTAACAATGGCTCTTTTTTTGATGTTTAGTTTTCTTTGTACTGCTATATTGTAACACTCAATCTTATTGTATAAGAGATCGTTTTGTATCATTTTCACATGCCTGGAGATAAATGCCTGGACATAAATAAAAAGACCTCAATAACACCACTGCTCTTAGTTAACAATGGCTCTTTTTTTGATGTTTAGTTTTCTTTGTACTGCTATATTGTAACACTCAATCTTATTATATAAGAGATCGTTTGTATCATTTTCACATGCCTGGAGATAAATGCGTGGACATAAATAAAAAGCATATTTGTTTTTTAATAAACTACGACCTTTTTGGTCGCAGTCATGCATTGCAAACAAAACAACTTGGACCAGAGACGCAACTGCGACCAAGGTCGCATAAGACTACAGTGCAAACAGAAACAACTGCGACCAGGGTCGACATTGCGAGCAAAAACTGCGACTAAGCAACTGCTGCGGTGACATGTCACCTCGTCGCAGTGTTGTTGTTGATTAAGACTAAAGACCAGCAACTGCATCCAAGATTGCAGATTAATTTTTTAAGACTGCGGCCATCAACTGCGACCAATGTCGCAGTGTTGTTGTTGATTATTTATAAAGACCACCAACTGCGACCAAGGTCGCAGTGATGTTGTTGATTAAGAGTAAAGACCAGAAACTGCGACCAAGGTCGCTGTGTATTTTATTAAGACTAAACACCAACAACTGCGATCAAGGTCGCAGTTTATTTTATTAAGACTACGGTCAGAAACTGCGACCAAGGCAGCAGTGTTGTTGTTGATTAAGACTAAAGTGCAGCAACTGCGACCAAGGTCGCAGTGTATTTATTAAGTTTGCGTCCTTGGTCGCAGTATTTCAACCAATACATAGTAGTAAAAAATGTAATTCACACAATTAGCTTTAGAAAACAGATTTATATATATTTAAAAAGAAAAACAAAATACAATTTTTTTAACTTTTAATCGTCGTCATCACCATCGTAATCAGATTCGTCGTCAAGAGTCATGCTTTCGTCTTCTGTCTCTTCCTCCTCTTCAGGTACAGTCTCATCGTCGCTTTCTTCCTCTTCATGTTTGTGTTTTGGTTCATCAATGAACTCCCAGAAAGGGTCGTCTGTATCAAGCTCAGATTCTGACCCATAGCGAGACATTGTTTCAGAACTAAACATAAAATCATCATTTGATGATTGGCTTCTTTCCGGTGAAGACGGTGGTGATGGTGAAGACATTTTTTGAATGTATTTTCGGAACAGTGAGAGTAACGAGTTTGAGCAAAAAATAACTTAGTATGTTTTTAATCCTTTACTCATGACCCTTTATATGTATTTAATCCCGGAATTCCAAAGGTTTAAGCTCTCGGACCACGTGAATATCTCTCAAATATATTTTCTATCTTTTCCCAAAAATTGTATACTTCCTAGGTGACTGTTCAGTTATCCAAAACAGTTTAAAAGTTAATACACTATAACTTTAAATTACTTTGAACTCCAAAACAGTACATTATTGCGACCAAAGTCGCATTGGGAACTGATAAATGATTAACTGCGACCATAAATTGCATCCGTAGTAGGATTGCGACTATGGTCGCAGTGTTTAAGAGCAACAGTCGCAGTTTGGATATGTAATTAAAAGAGCTTATAAGTTAATATAGTGAGAAAGAGGCCTTACAAAAAAATAGAATTAAAAGCTTTTAAAAGAAGACAAAATATAATTGAATATCAGAAGATCAGGAAATCCTAATCCTCGTCATTATCACCATCATAAGCAGATTCATCGTCTTCATTCTTCTGCTCTTCCTCTTCATCACTTATTTCCTCATCATCTTGCTGTTTTTGAGGTTTTTTTGTTTCACCGATGAACTCCCAGAATGGATCATCTCTATCAAGCTCTTCGTCTGACCCGTTGCTAGGAAGCGAGCCTACAGCATCAGAGGACATGCTTTCATCAAGCATGTCTCCGTCAAGTGGCAGAGGAATAATGTCTTCGTCACTAACCCACATGAAAATTCATTATCATCATGAATAGGAGGATCAGTTAATACATTATTTGATGTAATGAGATAGTCAAAAGGAGTGAAGTCCAGACTGGTATCAGATTCACTAGAATATCCTAAAGACAAAGGACCGGTGGGGGATTGATTGAAGTTGAATTCTGAGTGTTCAGAGGAAGAAGATGGGGAAGACATGATTCAAGAATGAATTTTTTTTTGGAAGTTTTTGAAATCAATTGAAAAGGAAGAGCAAAATTATAGTTTTTTAGTTATGAGGTAATATATTAGTTACAAGTATTATATAAAGGTCAATATTGTGGAAGAACATGAATAGTAATAATAATTGTTACAGGTGAGGGTTGAGTATGGTAGGAAGTGGTAAAAAAAATTAAATATTTAATTGAAGATTTATTGCTGGAGAATCCGAAGTACAAATTAACTTTTTATAGAATTGTTTGGCTATATCTTTAGATTACGTATGGTGCACATCTTTCCTTTCTCGAGATTAACATTAGTGCATCTCTTTTTTTCTAGACTGGTGTTGTATCACGGTAGATATAATATTAATTACTTCTTTTACATAAGGCATGAGAAAGAAGATTGCGAATTTGGTCGCAGTACCGAAGGAGGTCGCATTGCTATGCGATAGCATTTTTTGTCTTGTATTCTTTATTCTGTATTAAGTCTGCGACCATGGAATGTTTTTTTACTTTTGAATGCTAGAAGTCACAGTCGTCATTTAAAAGGGGTATTTTGTCATTTTGATTCACGATTGTTTAGGCGGGATTTTTTGATTTTTTTTGGCGCCCAGACTCTGCGACCGATGTGTGGCCTATATTCAGCCACGTCCCGCAGGCTGAGGTACAGTAAGCCCTATATATATATATATATATATATATATATATATATATATATATATATATATATATATATATATATATATATCGTATAAGTTTGATATATGATAATGCATGTGTTAAAAAAAAGCGTGTGGTATGATCATGTTTATTATCGAAAGTAACGGTTATCAGTTCTCTTGAACAATTTCTTATATGGTCCCAATATGCTTTTCATTGACTCAAACTATTTGTTGATGATCAGAAACAATGATAAGTTAAATAAGAACTTAGAAGTCTTTGGCTCATAAGTTTTCTCAATTATGTCTAATTATTGTATCTTGATTGCATTTCTGCCAGTGCGGAGCCAAGTTTTATCTTGGATAATCGAAAAAAAAGGCAATTTAATAGAAACATCTGTTATGTTATTTTAAGTGTCTATATATTAGATTACTGTTTGGCGGTGAAACCGAGCGGCGAAGAGGAGAGAGAAGGGGAAGAGGGGAGGACGAAGAATGAGGGAGGAGATGTTGGAGGCCCCTAGAAGAAGGGAGAGGGTGTCTCTCTTTTGTTTTCTCTCTGACTCTCACTCTTTGGGGGACAAACGGATGGATAAAGTCAAAGAAGAAGTCACGGGGGAAATCTCGCTTCGCTCGGGTTGATATTTTTTGCTTCATTTTTTTCTTTTGTTCATTTTCCTGAAACCTTTTTCTATTTTTTTTCTTTCTCTTTTCTTATAATATATCTCCGATTTCTCTTGTAATTTTCCTTTTTAATTGCAATTTATATACCATTATTCTCTTTTTTCCTAAAAAGAACATGCAATGATATATAGGAAACTATAATATACCATGAATAAGATGAACTGACTTATCTCCTTGAGAGAGAGAGAGAGAGAGAGAGAGAGAGAGAGAGAGAGAGAGAGCATCTAAGTCAAGTCATTGAAGTTATGAAATGTTTAAATGACAGATAAAGTTTATCATTTGCCTACAATTTTTACTTCCCATTAAGAAGACTTTATAATTTACTTTATTATTTTTCTAATTTTTATAAACCTTGTGTGAGACGAATTCACCCTTATACATACATAAGTTAGAAAAACAATACTTTTCTGGTCCCAGTTTTGCATTTGAGTTTTTGGTCTAATATTGCGCAAGTGGTGAAATTTCCTTCAACATAAAAGCCTCAAAAGACATGATGAGTAAAATTGTTTCTCAAAGCACTGTGTTTGGAGTCAGGGCTCAAGATTTTCAATGCTAGTATGCATTGGTATGGTAGGTACCATTTCATGTAATTTGGATGGCATGTGATACATAAGGACAGTACTATATGTATGTACTAAGCAGTATGGTGCTATTGACAAGTAATTTACTGCAAAAGGATGACCCTATATCTGTTCATCATTTGATCAGTGCCATTGGAGATAATATTCACAATGAATACTTACGATGATGATCTGTGTGATTCAGCCAATGTTGACGATCATGATATACAGTCTGCATGATTCAACCAATGATCTTATTCATGATTTATATAGGATGCATTTTATCTAGTTCTGAGATCTACAGCATCACATTTACATAAAGACTCTTGAGTCTTGACAGTTGGATTCTTTTCCATATTGGCAAATATACTTGTCAGTTAATTTATGGAGATTCGAAGTTTTACGATGTCATGGAATCATAAAAGTAGTTCAAGCTTCTATTGTATATTCATAAGAAGACATTTAAATCCTTGAGCAAACTGATTTAAACTGACAATATTTACTTAATTGACTAAAAATATCAATTAAAAATTTAGAAAAATCATTAAACACTTCCCATAGATGGGATTAGTTTTTCACCATCTTTTAAAAATAAGAGAAACATATGGTGAATATATCTTAAGGGGCGAGGATGTGAGGACTGATAGCTTATTCCCTCACGAGCTAAAGTCCTTTTATTAATCCCGTTTTCACTAGACTTTTAGCTTTTTTTTTATTGGTTTAGTTGAAGACTTAAGACAATGTTGTCTTCTTTTGGCCTTGTTAAGTTCAAGGTACGTATCAGCCGTGTTGTATTAGACGAGCATACAACAACAACGACTAAGCCATTTGTCCCAAGTATTTGGGTAGGCTTCATGAATCAAAAGAGAATTACACCGGATCGGACACATAAATTGTTGGAAAGAGAGAATATTGCTGAGGAAGTTGACATGGATTGCCGAGGGGTCGTTGAGGTGATCACCAAGGAAGTCGACGACGAAAGCCGAAGGAAACAGCAGCAGAAATTAGCAGCAGCAGCAGAAAACAGGTTGGCCGGTCGACTGGCCCGGTCGACCGCCCACAATATCAGAAGTTCGGTCGACCGGGCGGTCGATCGAGTCGACTGACTGTAAACACCCAACTCTCTGTTGGGCACCGGTCGACCGACCGGTCGACCGGTGGAAGAGGTCGGTCAACCGCCCGGTCGACCGACAGGCGGGGCAGGCTGCGATTGCAGGTTTGGAAACCTGTTTGTATTTAAAGGCTGTGGCTAGTTTCTAGGGTTTGAATCTGATTGCTGGGATTTGCTGGAGCTCTCTTGCAATCAAAGAGGCTGCTAGCAATTGTAATCATCTTCCAAGTAATTTAATCTCTCTTCTGATTGCTCCGAGGACGTAGGCATTGAAGCCGAACCACGTTAGATTGTTTTGTTTGCGTGTGCTTTCTTCTGGTGATTGTTTTGTGCTATTTGGGATTGTTCTTGGTGCTTGGAAAATTCAGGGGATCCTCATCAGGTTGTTGTCGTAGGCGCAACAAGTGGTATCAGAGCCAGGTTTCGCTTGGGATTTCTGGAGATTCGGAGGGCTCGAGATCTGATTCGGTGGAGATCGTGTGTCGATCTCAGATCAGAGGTATTGGTGTTCATGGGATCGTGTGTCGATCTCAGGAGGATGCAAGGAGGGCTCGTGGAATCTGTGGTGGAGTAGATCCGGAGAGAAACTCGATCTAGGGTTTCAAGGGAAAGGTAAAAATCCAATTTTTATCTGAGTAGTGATCTATTTCCAATTGGTTGTTCTTCCGCATAGATAGAGGATCAAGTAATCTCATTGGCAGAAGAAATTGCTTCGGTTAAGACCATGAATCCTCACCCGAGGATTGATGTTGTCAAGTTCAACGGTACAAATAACTTCGGGATGTGGAGATGTGAGGTTATGGATGCACTGAATGCATCGAACCTCGAGGACACTCTCCTATTGGAGAAGAAGAAGAGCACGACCACTGATGAAGAGTGGGCAAAGATGAACAGGTCGGCGTGTGGGTTGATACGTTCATGTTTGTCGCAAGACATAAAATACCTTGCACAATATGAGACGTCGGCGAAGCATCTGTGGGAAACCCTTGAGAAGAAATACCTGACGAAGAGTGTTGAGTCAAGGTTGCAGCTTAAGAGTAAGCTGTACAGATTTCAGATGAAGAAGGGTAGCACAGTGAATGAGCACATCAACCGATACACGAAACTTCTGATTGGTAGTCAAAAGTGCATTTTTATCATCATATTTACCATCACATTTTCATATTTATTCATTTAATTCTGCACATTTATTAATAATTTGTAATTTATTGTGTGCAGGCCTCGAATTATTATGTTTATAATAAATAAAGCCTAATGAAGCCCAAAAGCCCATATTTGAAGCCCAAGAGTCAAAGTGCAAATATCAGATTGTCAAAGTGCAAATATACAAGGGCTAAAGTTGCAATTATTAAAGTTGAGGGAAGGATAGAATTCTACCCAACCCTAAACTCTTGCAGGATGAGCATAAAAGCCAAAGATGAGAAGGAAATTCGTTTAAAAGAGATTGGGAGAATACAAAATCTAGATAACTTGATTTCCAAGTTATATCCATATCCCAATATTTAGAGCCAGGATCGAACTTCTAGAAGCAGGCTCCCAGATGGACGGACCAGGAGAGGCCACGCGCCAAAGCGCGTGGCCAGAAGCCACTAAAGTGCCGCGTTTTCGCGGCGTTTCCGCGGCAAAGTTGATGAGTCAGAATCCCAGATTTCGTGGGCAAGTTCATCCAGGACTCCTCGGCCTTCTGCACCTATAAATATCCCCTGCAATGCAACGTACAGAGTGTCCAGCGTCCAGCAAAGGGCCAAAGTTCAGATTTTTAGGGTTTCTTCTAGGTTTTCTTTTCTTTTTGTAATTTTTATGTAAGTGAGGGAGATGGCTTTGTTGAGGGTGACACCGACAGATGATTCTCTTCTCTTCCATTGTAATCAATAAAAAGGTAATTTTTATTTTGTTCTTATGTCGTTGCTTTTCTTTGTTTTCTCTTTCTTTTCTAC
Source organism: Agave tequilana (assembly GCA_038442645.1). NCBI lineage: Eukaryota > Viridiplantae > Streptophyta > Magnoliopsida > Asparagales > Asparagaceae > Agave > Agave tequilana. The sequence goes on from JAVJIF010010570.1 coordinate 43,835, forward strand.
TGTGTTTTCTTTTGTTGATCTTTGACGAGCACGCGAGCGTTTACCGAACCACAAGTATACCGAAGATTAGTAGGTTCCAACGATATTCCATGGCGATGTTCTCCTCCTCGAGGCGTATCAACTCATGCTTGCCCAAGGCTTGATGACCTAATGCGACAACGGACTGAGTTCGATCCCAAGGTTTATACGTTCAATGCCTCCGAAATAAGGTAGAAAGTGTTAGGTTTCGCATATTTTCTCCAACCAAGGTTAGTTTTCTATTCTCTTCTTTTCTTTTCCTTTTTAGATCAAATCCACACCTCTCCAATATTCTTTCCCACAACTCATTGTAAATACCACTTTTCTTTGTAAATACCATCGTGACTAACAAATTAACTAAAAAAGATAAATTTTTAGAGAAACTTGCTTAACGCTTCTATCGCAGTCCCTCCTTGAGGATCACGACCCGCATAGCCCTGCTACCGCGGATTAGAACTGATTTCTCGCACGATCCATTCTTAATCTAATATTCTAATTTTTGTGTGCAGGAAAAATCAGTCAACAAATTGGCGCCGTTGCCGGGGAGGGACGGTAAGTTTATCTCTAAAACAAAAATTTAATTTTTAACTAATTCTTTATTCTTTTCTGTTTGCAGGTTTGGAGAACAGGAAACAGAAACAGAGCAGCAGTAAGGACATACAGCAACCCAGTGCCTCTGCCCTCGAAGGCAGAGCACGAGGGCCTGCAAGTTTGCCGCGGAAACGCGGCCAGAGCCGCGGATCCGCGGCAAGTGCAGTGAACTACTAATTCAGTTTTTTGCAGATTGCTGAAATTTGAGATTACTGCTTACTGCTCTATTCTGTTTTGTTCTGTGATATACCTGTAAATTGCTAATAATTCAACAGTAAATCATTGGTTGTTAAAAACAAAAAGTGATTAGACGTTTGCATATTAGGCACGTGTCTTTTCAATTATTTTTTACTGTTGAAGAGTGCTGGAGAAGCAAGGTACGTACGCATTGCATGTAGAATAGGATTCATCTCTTGGTTGATTTTCTGCGTTGAGTGATTCTTATCTATTTATCTTGTACACTTGCACTAATTCATCTTAAGGGCATAACCCATTAACAAGATAAGGTGGGGATTTCATCACCCTTCCTTAGCCCAAAAATCAACTTCTTATAGACTTGGTGAACGTGGATGTCATTATAGAAGAGGAGGACAAGGTGATCATCTTCCTGAACTCACTCCGAGAGGAGGAGTATGAGACATTCACACTGACCTTCATCAATGGAAGGCAGACCTTGGATTACAATAAGGTGTCATCTGTACTGACAAGTTATGAGACGAGGAAGAAGGAGAGACATCCTTCTAAGTCAAGCTCATCGGCGGAGGCACTGGAAGTAAGAGGCAGAGGTTCATCGAGGAGGGGCAAGGAGGTTAGAGGAAGATCTAAGTCTAGGCCAAGGTTCAGGGATCTCAAAAGGAATCAGTGTGCTTTCTGCAGAGAGATTGGGCACTAGAAGGTGGACTGTCCGAAGTTCAAAGGAAAGAAGAAAGAATCAAAATCTGAGGCAAATCTCGCAAAGGTGGTTAACACTGCAAGCAGTAAATCACAGGCAGATGGATCGGACTCAGATTCGTCAGTGTTCTCTTTTTCAGTTACTACGCCCATCATAGGCTACTCGGGTGAAAATGAGTGGATCTTGGATACAGGTGCAACATATCATGTATGCCCTAATCGGGACTGGTTTACTAGTTTTGAGAAGCTGGAGGGGTGTTCGGTCGTCATGGGCGACGATCATCCGTGCATCATGGAGGGTGTTGGCACTATTCCAATCAGAATGTTTGATGGGATGGTGAGAGAGCTGAAGGAAGTGAGGTATGTACCTCAGTTGAAGAGGAACTTGATTTCTGTAGGAGCTTTGGAGTCATTGGGCCTTGGGGTATCGATTAAGGAAGGAGTCCTTAGAATGACAAAAGGTTCGATGGTGGTGTTGATAGCCGAGCGCCGGAACAACCTATACTACTTGAAGGGTAATACAGTGACAGGGCAAGTGGCGGCTTCTACCAGTCCAAAGGAAGATTCAACCCGGCTATGGACATGCAGGAGAGAAGTCAATGCAAGCTCTTGCGAGGCAAGGGTTGCTGAAGGGTGTCGAAACATGCAAGATGGATTTCTATGAGCATTGCATCATCGGCAAGAAGACCAAGGTAAATTTTGGCACAGCTTCACACTGCACGGAGGATATTCTTGACTATGTTCACACGGATGTCTAGGGACCTACCAAGACTGCATCGATTGGAGGTAACCATTATTTTGTGTCGTTTATTGACGATTTTTCTAGACGCTGTTGGGTGTACACCATGCGACACAAAGGAGAAGTCCTAGAACTGTTTGTGAAGTGGAAGGCGAATCTGGAGAGAAGCACGGGAAGGAAGATCAAGGTCCTCCGTTCTGACAATGGAGGAGAGTACAAATCGGATCCTTTCCTACAGCTATGCCTTGATGAGGGCATAGAGAGACACTTCACGGTACGAGAGACTCCGCAACAAAATGGGGTGGTTGAGAGGATGAACCGAACTTTGTTAGAGAAGGTCCGGTGTATGTTATCCAATGCAGGACTGTCAAAGAAGTTTTGGTCTGAAACATTGGCGTATGCATGCCACCTCGTGAATAGGTTGCCGTCGTCTGTCATAGGGGGGAAGACTCCTCTTGAAGCTTGGTCAGGAAAAGCAGTTGGTGACTATGATTTGCTACGAGTCTTCGGATGTCCAGCCTGCTACCATGTCAGAGAAGACAAGTTAGACCCAAGGGCAAAGAAGGGGGTGTTCGTTGGCTTCAAGCGAGGAACCAAGGGGTTCAAGATTTGGGACCCAACGGACAACAAGTTCATACTCAGCAGGGATGTCACGTGCCTCATCTTTGATGAAGCCTACGGTCTCTCAGCAGGTGGAGACTGGCAAGACCAAGAAGCTATCGCAGCAGGTGGAGATTGATGCAGATCCACCATCTCTAGAGGAATCAGCATCGGTTCGGATCATTCCTGAGTGACACAGGGCAGTGATCGAGTAGCTGAAGAAGATGCTGAAGAGGTTGATCAGGGTCAAGAACAGGTCATGGGTACTGTTCCCGATCCTACTGCAGTTGACAGACCAAGGAGGAACACTAGGAGACCAGGTTGGCTCACCACTTATATGGTGGTAGCATATGCACTTCCAGTCGTTGAGGAGGCTATTCTATCTACGTTCAGAGAAACTGAGATTAGTTCGGAAGCGAGGATGTGAAAAGAGGCCATGAATGAAGAGATGCAATCTCTCTACGAGAACGACACATGGGAACTCACCAAGTTGCCCAAGGGGAAGAAGGCCATTGGATGCAAGTGGGTGTATGCTAAGAAGCAAGGATCTCTCTAAGAAGATGCAGTGTGCTACAAGGCTCGGTTGGTGGCTAAAGGCTACGCTCAGAGAGAAGGAATTGACTACAACGAGGTATTCTCTCCTGTGGTTAAATGTTGACTGATTTTTCCTGCACACAAAAATTAGAATATTAGATTAAGAATGGATCGTGCGAGAAATCAGTTCTAATCCGCGGTAGCAGGGCTATGCGGGTCGTGATCCTCAAGGAGGGACTGCGATAGAAGCGTTAAGCAAGTTTCTCTAAAAATTTATCTTTTTTAGTTAATTTGTTAGTCACGATGGTATTTACAAAGAAAAGTGGTATTTACAATGAGTTGTGGGAAAGAATATTGGAGAGGTGTGGATTTGATCTAAAAAGGAAAAGAAAAGAAGAGAATAGAAAACTAACCTTGGTTGGAGAAAATATGCGAAACCTAACACTTTCTACCTTATTTCGGAGGCATTGAACGTATAAACCTTGGGATCGAACTCAGTCCGTTGTCGCATTAGGTCATCAAGCCTTGGGCAAGCATGAGTTGATACGCCTCGAGGAGGAGAACATCGCCATGGAATATCGTTGGAACCTACTAATCTTCGGTATACTTGTGGTTCGGTAAACGCTCGCGTGCTCGTCAAAGATCAACAAAAGAAAACACAGTAGAAAAGAAAGAGAAAACAAAGAAAAGCAACGACATAAGAACAAAATAAAAATTACCTTTTATTGATTACAATGGAAGAGAAGAGAATCATCTGTCGGTGTCACCCTCAACAAAGCCATCTCCCTCACTTACATAAAAATTACAAAAAGAAAAGAAAACCTAGAAGAAACCCTAAAAATTTGAACTTTGGCCCTTTGCTGGACGCTGGACACTCTGTACGTTGCATTGCAGGGGATATTTATAGGTGCAGAAGGCCGAGGAGTCCTGGATGAACTTGCCCACGAAATCTGGGATTCTGACTCATCAACTTTGCCGCGGAAACGCCGCGGAAACGCGGCACTTTAGTGGCTTCTGGCCACGCGCTTTGGCGCGTGGCCTCTCCTGGTCCGTCCATCTGGGAGCCTGCTTCTAGAAGTTCGATCCTGGTTCTAAATATTGGGATATGGATATAACTTGGAAATCAAGTTATCTAGATTTTGTATTCTCCCAATCTCTTTTAAACGAATTTCCTTCTCATCTTTGGCTTTTATGCTCATCCTGCAAGAGTTTAGGGTTGGGTAGAATTCTATCCTTCCCTCAACTTTAATAATTGCAACTTTAGCCCTTGTATATTTGCACTTTGACAATCTGATATTTGCACTTTGACTCTTGGGCTTCAAATATGGGCTTTTGGGCTTCATTAGGCTTTATTTATTATAAACATAATAATTCGAGGCCTGCACACAATAAATTACAAATTATTAATAAATGTGCAGAATTAAATGAATAAATATGAAAATGTGATGGTAAATATGATGATAAAAATGCACTTTTGACTACCAATCACACCCCCACACTTATCTTTTTGCTCGTCCTCGAGTAAAAACAAAGAAAAAGAAAAAGAAATGAAAAGTTAATCTAACCTAACTCACTTTCGTAGGAATCACGATTGCACTTAGCACGTGCAACAAGCCGTTAAACCTCTAGGTTACCCTAGAGGACGAGTGTTGTCTCGTGAGGGTTTTCAGCGGATTGCACCCACAAAATCCATAAAAAGGAAAATATTTGAATTATTATTGAAGAGACTAAGTAGTCTATAAGTTTTAGGATCCTCATTTTTATTCATTCTTCAGACTTAGTCTTTATAAAGTAAATTGTTATCCATTTTAGGTAAGGATTAAAATTGAATTTCTAATATAGTCTTTTTCGTTACCAAAAGTTATACGCACCCTCGTGAATCTAGGAATTCCTTAACTTGGACTCTCATGCCTCTATATTATTTTTATAACATCATCTAATTTTCTTTCGTGTAAGTATCAAGGCTTCTTGAGGCCCTCATACCTAACTAATTGACTATTAGATGTGTTAATATATAATATATATATATATTTTTTTTTGGCATGTATAACTCATCTAATTTTCTTTCGTATAAGTATCAAGGCTTCTTGAGGCCCTAATACCTAACTAATTGATTATTAGATTTGTTAGTACATTTAAGTAATTTTTCCTTAGTTCCCTCGGACTTTCTAATCCACCCATGTAGCGAACTTAAAGTCGGTGGCTCCCAAACCAGTCGGCTTTAGGGCACCAAGTGAGAAAACACCCCGCGGACTCAAATTCGAGTGAACTAGGCCACAAAACTAAGGACTTTATTTTATTTACTCACCTTTAGGCATGAATACTTATGCTTCTTGAGGCACATGTATCAGCTTAATTGGTGATTTTTTTTTTTCTTTTTTTTTTTTTATGAGGCACAAGGTCTTTGTCTTAGAATCCTAAATATGCATTTGGTATGCACATTTCATTAAGGTAAAAATTAAGACTAACTACTTATTCAATTTCTCCTCCTATACCTAAAAATTCAACAATTTATTTATTTTGACCAAGTTTTTAGAAATCGTAATCATGATTTTCCTAATCCTTAAAACTAACTTAGGTTTCTTTCAAAAAAATAAGTCAAAATATTTCCTTTTTATAACATTTTTTTTTATATTTTTTTTTATTAGCAAATTTTGTTAGTGTCTACCTATGTTAGTATGTTAGTAAAGCCCACCCCCACACTTATCTCATGCATTGTCCTCAATGTATGAATGTATGCATATATGCATGAAACAGAACAAGGAAGGCGGAAGTTACCTTAGGGTGGTGGTTCCGGAGGTGGTCTAATTGGTCCACGAAATGCGGCCCAAACAAGATAACGTGGTAGTTCACGGGACCTACCTTTATTTACCTCTTTTATATTTACATGTTTACAGTCCCCAGAATGAATAGGATCATGGAAGATCCTCTCGTGAAACTTACTCCCTTTACATGACCAGTCCTGGAAAATCATCACAGAGTCATGGTCTATACCTATGTCCAACAAAAGAATGTGACTTGGTAAAATGGTTGACTTGGACTCAAGAATGATAGGTTCAGGAACGAATACCGACTCAGGAAAGAAACTTAAATCAAGTAAGGGTTCAGGAGTCGAGCTTGGTTCAAGGAGTGTGTCCAAGTCAAGAAGTTGAAACTCAAGTCCACAATCATCTTCCCACAATGTAATGTGACTCAATATTGGTGATTCAAGTTCAGGAATGATAGGTGTGGGAATCAAAACTGACTCTAAAATATTACCTAAGTCGGGTAACAAAACAGGAGTCAATAATGATTCAGGAATTTGAACTTGATCATAGATTTGAGAATCTAGGTCACATATCTCATTAGTTTCAATCTCATAAAAATGGGAACTTGCCAATTTTTCCATGGGACTTTCAAAATTGCACAATTGGTCAAGTTCAATATGATCATCAAAAATGGGTGATTCAATTTCATGATCTATGGGTAAGTGAATAAATGTTGGCTCAGAAAATTGGTCCAGATTGGGTAAGGATACTGGAGTCAACATAGATTCGAAGATGGAAACTGAATCGCAAAGTTGGGGATCGGGTTCACATTCATAATCTAATTCAATCTCATTGAAATTAAAACTAGCCAATTTGTCCAAGGATTGGGATTGAGCAAGTTCATATTGATGTGATGAAATTGAATTTTGATCAAGGTCTTCTAAACAGAATGATTCTTGGTTCCTATCAAGATGCTCAAGAATGTTTGAAAGTCTAGAAATTTGATCATTCATTGTATCTTGCAACCGATCCACTTTTTCTTCTAACCCATCGAATAGATCAATGGAGGACTGAAACCTTGGTGATGTGGGAAAAGACGTATATGAAGATAATGGTTGAACAGGTGGTTGACCATATGGCTCAGGGGTGTTGAATTCCCATTGACTCTGTGAAGAGTAGTGATGATTATTCCAATCTTGTTCATAGTATTGGGACTGGGGCATGTAATGATTCGGATAAGACCAATCTGGCACACTAGGTTGGTCAAAGTTATGATATGCCGGGTTGGTAATATCCGAATAAGAGGTTGGTGTGTAACATGGATCCTCATTAAAATTGAAAAAATTGTTGTCATAGGCCATATCACACAAACACAAACAAAGAAAAAGAAAACAAACAAATAAGAAAAATTTCTAACCTAAGTTAGGGTAGACCTAGACCTAGACGACTCCTAACTGGTTAGACTTTCCACGGGAGGTCGGGTGCAGACTTTGACCACAAGTTAATCAGCCAGGTCGGGGCAAGAGTGGTGGGAGGTTTTCCGTCAAAGACGTTCCTTAATTAAATAACCACCACACTTCGGGCTTTCGGCCCTCAATCCCCTTCCTAGACACTGATTTGGCAAGAGTCAACTTCCAGCACTTTTCCTCCTTAGGATAATCTCCTATTGAGTCCGAGATGTCCCTAGGGCCAACGTCTACTAATTTTTATGTTAGGCTTGGGTTAGTGAGTGCTCGGGATATGATTTTTGACTGATTTTTCCTGCACACAAAAATTAGAATATTAGATTAAGAATGGATCGTGCGAGAAATCAGTTCTAATCCGCGGTAGCAGGGCTATGCGGGTCGTGATCCTCAAGGAGGGACTGCGATAGAAGCGTTAAGCAAGTTTCTCTAAAAATTTATCTTTTTTAGTTAATTTGTTAGTCACGATGGTATTTACAAAGAAAAGTGGTATTTACAATGAGTTGTGGGAAAGAATATTGGAGAGGTGTGGATTTGATCTAAAAAGGAAAAGAAAAGAAGAGAATAGAAAACTAACCTTGGTTGGAGAAAATATGCGAAACCTAACACTTTCTACCTTATTTCGGAGGCATTGAACGTATAAACCTTGGGATCGAACTCAGTCCGTTGTCGCATTAGGTCATCAAGCCTTGGGCAAGCATGAGTTGATACGCCTCGAGGAGGAGAACATCGCCATGGAATATCGTTGGAACCTACTAATCTTCGGTATACTTGTGGTTCGGTAAACGCTCGCGTGCTCGTCAAAGATCAACAAAAGAAAACACAGTAGAAAAGAAAGAGAAAACAAAGAAAAGCAACGACATAAGAACAAAATAAAAATTACCTTTTTATTGATTACAATGGAAGAGAAGAGAATCATCTGTCGGTGTCACCCTCAACAAAGCCATCTCCCTCACTTACATAAAAATTACAAAAAGAAAAGAAAACCTAGAAGAAACCCTAAAAATCTGAACTTTGGCCCTTTGCTGGACGCTGGACACTCTGTACGTTGCATTGCAGGGGATATTTATAGGTGCAGAAGGCCGAGGAGTCCTGGATGAACTTGCCCACGAAATCTGGGATTCTGACTCATCAACTTTGCCGCGGAAACGCCGCGGAAACGCGGCACTTTAGTGGCTTCTGGCCACGCGCTTTGGCGCGTGGCCTCTCCTGGTCCGTCCATCTGGGAGCCTGCTTCTAGAAGTTCGATCCTGGTTCTAAATATTGGGATATGGATATAACTTGGAAATCAAGTTATCTAGATTTTGTATTCTCCCAATCTCTTTTAAACGAATTTCCTTCTCATCTTTGGCTTTTATGCTCATCCTGCAAGAGTTTAGGGTTGGGTAGAATTCTATCCTTCCCTCAACTTTAATAATTGCAACTTTAGCCCTTGTATATTTGCACTTTGACAATCTGATATTTGCACTTTGACTCTTGGGCTTCAAATATGGGCTTTTGGGCTTCATTAGGCTTTATTTATTATAAACATAATAATTCGAGGCCTGCACACAATAAATTACAAATTATTAATAAATGTGCAGAATTAAATGAATAAATATGAAAATGTGATGGTAAATATGATGATAAAAATGCACTTTTGACTACCAATCATTAAACATTCGTCAATTCGTATTCTTTTAGCCTTGGTTGCGCGGAATGAGTTGGACTTTGTCCAACTTGATGTGAAGACTGCCTTTCTCCACGGCGATCTAGAGGAGGAGATCTATATGACACAGCTTACAGGTTACAAGACTGCAGGGGAGGAAGAGTTAGTATGCAAGCTAAAGAAGTCGTTGTACGGATTGAAGCAGTCTCCTAGACAGTGGTATAAGCGATTTGATAGCTTCATTAGAAATAAGAAGTACACACGTAGCCACTATGATCCATGTGTGTACTATAACAGGCTACCATCAGGTGAATATATCTATCTACTTCTTTATGTAGATGATATGTTGATTGCTTCGAGGTCGAGATCTGCTATTGATGCTTTGAAGAAGAATCTATCGTCAGAGTTTGAGATGAAGGACCTAGGCGAAGCTAGGAAAGTATTGGGCATGGAGATCACTAGAGACCGGAGAGTTGGCAGGGTGAGTTTGACTCAGAAGGGCTATTTGGAGAAGGTATTGCAGAGGTTCAATATCAGCAAGGATACCAAGTCTGTTAGTACACCTATGGCTCCTCACTTCAAATTGTCTGCAAAGATGTCTCCGAGGAGTGTTCAAGAGCGTGAGTATATGTCTTACGTTCCATATGCCAGTGCGGTAGGTAGCTTGATATACGCTATGGTGTGTACGAGACCAGATCTATCACAGGCCGTCTCCATGGTGAGCCGATACATGCATGATCCGGGATAGGGTCTTTGGGAAGCTGTGAAATGTATCTTGAGGTACATCAAAGGAACAATTGATGTAGGCCTAGTGTTTGAGAAGGACAACACTGAAAAGCAAGAGTGCATAAGGTATGTTGATTCAGACTATGCAGGTGACCTTAACAAGCGTCGGTCGACAATGGGATATGTCTTCACATTCTCATAGGCACCAGTGAGTTGGCGCTCCACGCTGCAGTCTATCGTCACTTTGTCGATCACAGAGGCTGAGTATATGCTATGACAGAGGCCATGAAGGAGGCGATCTGGCTTCAGGGGTTGCTTGATGACTTGAGCGTGGAACAGGATCTGCTGAAGATAAAATGTGACAGCATGAACGCCATCTACTTATCCAGGAACCAGGTCTATCATGCAAGGACGAAGCATATTGATGTCAGGTACCACTTTGTTTGGGGGATTCTGGAGGAAGGTGACATCGAACTGTTGACGATTCACACTTCGGAGAATCCAGCCGACATGCTTACGAAGGTGGTGTCGGGAGTTAAGTTTGCACAATGCAAAGCTTTACTTCATGTCCTTCAGGTAGCTTGAGCTTGCTGAAGCTCATTTGGATGAACTACGACGGCTTGATCCCTTGGGCAGGGTACGTAGGCAACCACTTTGGTGCAGCCGCTCTCGAGTCGATGGACAGTTCGGCTCAGATTTGGGAATCTTCACCGAGGTGGAGAATTATTGGAAAGAGAGAATATTGCTGAGGAAGTTGACATGGATTGCCGAGGGGTCGTCGAGGTGATCGCCAAGGAAGTCGACGACGAAAGGCGAAGGAAACAGCAGCAGAAATTAGCAGCAGCAGCAGAAAACAGGTTGGCCGGTCGACCGGCCCGGTCGACCGCCCGCAGTATCAGAAGTTCGGTCGACCGGGCGGTCGACCGAGTCGACTGACTGTAAACACCCAACTCTCTGTTGGGCACCCGGTCGACCGCCCGGTCGACCGGTGGAAGAGGTCGGTCGACCGCCCGGTCAACCGACAAGCGGAGCGGGCTGCGATTGCAGGTTTGGAAACCGATTTGTATTTAAAGGCTGTGGTTAGTTTCTAGGGTTTGAATCTGATTGCTGGGATTTGCTGGAGCTCTCTTGCAATCAAAGAGGCTGCTAGCAATTGTAATAATCTTCCAAGTAATTTAATCTCTCTTCTGATTGCCCCGAGGACGTAGGCATTGAGGCTGAATCTCGTTAGATTGTTTTGTTTGCGTGTGCTTTCTTCTGGTAATTGTTTTGTGCTGTTTGGGATTGTTCTTGGTGTTTGGGAAATTCAGGGGATCCTCATCAGGTTGTTGTCGTAGGCGCAACATGAATCAACTTTCTCCACTCATTCCTATCGAGTAATATGCCTTCTTTAAGATCTTTAGCCTCTATATCATGTCGTATTACTTCCATCCGTATTTTCTTCGGTCTCCCCTGCGCTCTTTTAACTTGCCCTAATTTGATACGTTCTACTCGCCGGACTGACACATCTGTAGGTCTACGTCGTACATGACCAAATCATCGTAGTAGTTTTCTCTTATCTTCTCTTCTGTAGGGGCTACACTTATCTTAGTGTGAATATCCTCATTTCTCATCTTATCTCCTCGTGTTAAATTTTTCATGATCAAAATTTTTCAAAAGTCGATAACCAACTGTAAAAAGTAGAAAAATTCTTTTCAGATCCATAACAGAAATGTAATCAATTCGTAAAGAATTAATAATACTCTTGAGTGATTAGTTGGATTAGTCTCTTTGTTATATTAGGTGAATCTAATATAATAAACTCTGTCATATTGTGTTAAGCTCTTTATCTTGTTAAACAATTTTAAATTTTGTTTTAACCCATAACTTCGGTTTGATATGTTATTAAATTTGACTAAATCTATTGCAAAACTTGAATCCCTTCATGTTTTTAGAACTCACTAATTATGTTCAATAACTAGTAAGAAGCAACTTCATAATTGATTATCTCAAAATTTTAATCTCTCTCATTATTTGTTGAGTTAGATTAACAATTCAATCCCCATATCTATTCAGAAACTAAATGCTGCATCAACTATTGACTGAGATTTTATCGAGGCTCGATCTTATTCTTATGAACTATTTAAAAAATAAAATGCCAAACATTAACTACCTTTTGTAATTTAAAGTAATGTTTAATTTTTTAAGCCAGAATGCCAACAATACTATAATTCTGACCTGAGACAGCCGAAACCATCGAAACTCCCGATACCGATACGATGAAAGGTGCACTGAAACTACAACCGATACTAATATTTCAAACCTTTGTTAAGTTCTTTACGTGGCATGTTCTCATCATTTTTTCCTGAAAAGAAAAAGAATGTAAATCCCATAGCACAATTTGTCATGCAAAGTTCATAGAAGTCCACCTTGATATAATTGACAATTTTTAAAATCTTAAATCTAAAACATGATTCTTTCATATATCCTATTTATTAACTAAAAACTCCCAATCCGGCATCTAACATTCATGAAGTTAAAAAAAAAAAAAAAAAAAAAAACCCTAAGAAAGTACCTTTGATACTAGAAGAGAAACTTAGTGATTTACATCCTTTGTTGAATCTTTGTTAGCAGATGTATGGTTCAAGCTAGTAGTGAGCTTCTGTAGTTAATATTACCACGTACACAATGAGAAGCTTCTGTTCATTCATTGTTTTCATTCACTTGAAAGTTGTTACAATGTTCAAATGGTTTCAAATATTGGTCGATTCCAATATAGCTCTGCAATATTGTATCGAGTTTTGGGGTACCTGATACGATATTAGCTCTAAAATATAATCATATCAAGGCCGATATTATCAATATGACCGATGTTGATGGCCGATATTGCCAATATTTATAATTAAAAACCATTGACCGATACCTATACTGATACAGATATTTTAAACTGTTGAGGTGAAGAAAATGAAGAGAAGACCATGTACACTCAATTATGGTGTGATCATTTATTTATAGAGAAAAAATTCATATCTTAAGAGGGTTAGGAGAATACACAATGTCCAACTTGAAATAGGAGACCCAAATAAAGAAAAAAAAAATCCTATTTTTATTATAACAAAGAATCCTATTTGTACTCGAATACTCCCCCCCCCCCCCACCCCCAAACTGGAGCATAAATGTCAATCATGCCCAGCTTGCTACATAAAATTGAAAAACTATTTTTAGATAAGGCTTTAGTGAAGATATCTCTAAGTTGATAACTCAATGTGATGAATGAAGTGATTATCTGATATGTCATCACCATGTCTCTGATAAAGTAGCAGTTAACTTCAATATATTTCGTTCGCTCATAAAAAAACAGGATTATTGACAACATATATAGCCGCTTGATGGTTATAATACATCACCATTCACTTGTTGTAGATGACACCCATTTCAGAAAGAATAGTTTAATCTACATCAATTCACAAGCTGTATGAGCCATGACTCTATACTCAGTTTCAACACTGGATCAAGTAACAATATTATTTTTTACATCACCATGTCGCCAAGAAAAGTGCAATAACTAGAAGTAGAATGACGATTAACATGATTACCAACCCAGTCAGCATCAGAATAACCCATAATATCCAAATAAGAAGAAGGACGATAATACAACCCTTCACCTAGAGCCCCTTTGAGATATCATAAGATACAATTTGCAGCAGTCTAATGGATCAGATACGGACTCAGCATATATTGACTTAACACACTCACAATAAATGTAATATCTGGTCGAGTGTTAATTAAGTAAATTAGTTACCAATCAATCGTCTGTACGTTCAGGATCAGCAAGCAACCCTCTTAGGTTTTAATCAAAATGAATATTAGAATCTATATGTATAACAATAATTGAGATCCTAATGTACCAGTTTCTTTCAACAAATCAATAAGGTATTTTTTAGACAGAGAAAGACTTTTCGGAGAGCGAGCAAACTTGATCTCTAGAAAATATCTCAAGAGACTAAGATTTTTCATATGAAAATGAGAACTCAAAGCTTTCAACTGAATAATATCTAGGTGATCATCTCCAAGGACAACAATATTATTAATATAAATTGCAACAATAATAGTGTTAACAGAAAAATATCTTACAAATATAGAATGATCAGAGGAACTCTGTCTTAATCCATAGTGTGCAACAATAATACTGAATTTGTCAAACATGCTCGTGGAGAATGCTTCAAACTATATATTGTATTTTTGAGTTTGCAAACCTTGTCCATCTCCCCTTGAACCTCATAATCTGAAGTACTAAAGTATATACATCTCCTTTTGAAGATTTTTCATGCAAGAATGTATCTTTAATATCCAATTGATACAAAGGCTATTGCTTTACCACTGCAATTGATAAAAGAATATATAAAATGTAGACGTGTTACCAAAGAGAAAATATCACAATAATTAACACTATAAGTTTGTGTGTAATGCTTGGCAACCAACCATGCTTTCATGCGCTCAATCTGTTTATTGAGGAGAAATTTGACATTATATATATCCATTGACAACCAACAATTTATTTTTCTGACGGTAAAGAAGTTAATTTTCATATTTTATTAGTACACAAAGCATTCATCTCTTCATCCATAGCATTTTTTATCCAGGATCTAGCATAGCATCATGATACGATTTTGGGAAAGACACAGAAAAAATAATTTGGCTGCGAAACTAAAGTATGTAGAAGATAAATGAGAGAGAGATAATACTTTATGAAGGTTCACCTAGAGGGGGGGTGAATAGGTGATGGCTAATCTAATGGTCACTTAATGATGAATGATGCAAATAATGCGAAAGCTAAAACTAATTATGACCTAATTAAACTTATTACACTAAACACCAAGTTTAACACAAGAGTGTTGCCGAATTCCCCGTGAAGGGCTCTGGACAAACTCCTCTAGATTCCCCTTGAATGGGTTGAGGTGCCGCGTTGGCTCTCTTGGTTGAAAACTAGTGTTAGCAAACAATCCCAAGCAAGTATATCAATGAGCACACAATATATCAAGCATGTATATGTAAAGACAATAATTAAATGCAAGATATAAACAAGGGATAGAGAGAAAGAGAGCAATCGCAAACACAAGGAATTTGTTTCGAGGTTCGAGCACACTTGCTCTACATCTCCGCCTTCGACACACGAAGGATTTCCACTATGCAAGATCCCAATGGATCTCTCCTCGGTGCCGCAACACCTATAAGCCCTCGGACTCTCTAGTCCCGTACACACCGTAAGCCCACCGGCTCGCCGAGGCCGCACCTCAAACAATGAGCTCGCACCCGAACTCAAAACACCGAGTCCACACTAGGACCCGAAACAATCACGAGCACACTTGCCCGTCTCCTCAAAGAACAAAGAAAAGATCTTTGGTGATCACAACACTTTGATCACCAATTACAAACTCTCACAACACAATCCTATGGATAGATAAGGCAATGGATAGCTCAAGTGATTGTGAGAAAAACAAGGAAGAGAATGGTGGTGAAAAACTCAAAGACTTTCTTTTAAACCCTCTTGATAAACTCTCCTTTTAATTGGAAATATTGGCTCTAATTTTGTGGAGAAAAATCTCTGGAATGAATGGGAAAAACTGGCTCTAAGAGTCTCCAAAATATTGTAGCAAAACAGTCCACAAACCCCCAAATATATAGGCTGTCAAAAACTAGCCGTTGGGGCTTTGTCAGAACTGCCGGTCGAGCGGGGCGGTCGACCGCCAACGGTCGGATTTCTGACCGTTGGAGCCACGGTCGACCGCCACGGTCGACCGACCCACTGGAGCTGAGAGTCCAACTCTCTGTCGGTCGACCCGTGCGGTCGGCCGAACTTTCCAGAGAGCTCTGCTCTCTGGAGCGGTCGACCGGCACGGTCGGCCGTCCTCCAGTACACAAAGGCGTGCACGTCTGTGCACGTCGGTCGACCGGTCCGGTCGGCCGACTTCAGGGTTAGTCGACTTATAAGGGTTATAAGTCGACTTATCTGAAGCCTGAAACAGTTTTCTGGGATTTAAAAGTTAGTCTTTTTGGCTCAAATAAAATCCCACAAAATACATAAAAATCTACAAAAATAGTTTAACCAATATACTTTGATAATCAAACATGCTTGCACAAAATCAAGGCATGTTATAAAAGATTGGACTATTTTTGTAACTTGAAAATATTTGGCTCATGATAAAAACTGTATTTTCCAAAACAGTATTTTTCCAAAACATGTTTTTCCAAATCTTCATCAAATACAAAACAAGATATACTTTTAAAGCAAAGTGTGTATGGATATGATCCACTACACAATCAGATGAAATATCTATGTTTTTGTCATAAAGCTCTAATCATGATTTTGGATAAAAGATATGTATACATGAAAATACCAAAATCCAAACAAGTAATTTTCCAAAATGAAAATCTTTTCTAAACCAAAAAATCTTTTAGGAAAACAATTCTAAATCAAGAGTGTGTGTGCATGGTATACTTGAGCAATCCACCAACTATCTATCCTTTACATTTTAACTAAAACAAAAACAAAATCTTATACCTAGACACAAGTCTTCATCTTCTTGAAGTCTTCTCACCATCTTGACTTGGTCCAAGCTTGATCCAAAAGCTCCTTGGATCACACCGTGCTAGCTCCAAATCTTGACATTTTATCCTTTGTTGAGCTATGCACCTACTAAGATCTTGATAATGAATCTGTCACTAATTAAACACAAGATCATTAGTAAACATAACTTCATGAGTTGATCATCATCAAAACTAGGGTGATAGGCCTTTGGGCCAACAATCTCCCCCTTTTTGATGATGACAAAACTCATGGAGTTATATATGCATGGATTAAAGTAAAGCCTCAAGGAAGCTCCCCTTAACTCATGCATAACAATAAATAATAAGATATGACAATAAAGCTCATCAATATGTATGCAAGTATGGAGATAAAACATGCAACAAGCATAAATCAAAATCTTTTTCTCCTATTTGCAATACAAAACATATATGCATAAATAACAAGGAAGACAAATACTTCTCCCCCTTAAGCAATGAAATATGCATATAAACTCAAATACTTCTCCTCCTTTTTGTCACTCATCAACAAAGGGTTCAAAGTAAAATCAATTCAAATTTTTCTCCCCCTTTTTGTCATAAACAAGGAGATCAATAAGGGGTCAAATCAAACATATCAACAAAATTTTTTTAATTTTTCTTAAACAAATTTTTTTAAAAGTATCAGAGCTTTTGTAAAACAATCAAATTTTTAAAGATACCAATTGAAAGTAATCATTTTTGTAAAAACATATTGATACCAATTGACATTTAACAAATATGAAGTTGAAGCATTTTGATATCAATGGTAAACATAATGATCCAAAAATTTTATTTTTCATCATAAACTTTGTGCTTTTAAAAATGTGAGCCAATTGTGAGTTAAGCACATGGAAATTATATATATATGTATGAAATGAGTATACCAATTGAAATTGATACATACATATATAAGAAACAAAATATGAGTATATACAAAGTAAGTTCATATTGATACCAATTGAAATGATTCAAAGATACCAATAGACATAACAATAAGATCAAGTGTATAACTCATAACCTACCACCCTTCATATGCACAAGGTAAAAGATTTTCAATGAAGCATACAAGGCATAATCGCCCATCCATCCTCCCATAGAAGGTAGGGGTTTTCAAAAATAGGTTTGAAAATATTTTAGCATTGAAAATCACTACCAAAAGAAGAATAATTAACTAGTTAAAGATAATTTTTGAAAAACTAGTTAAAAATCCTTCAAAATACAATGAATCATATGTTTTTCATGAAACAAAACTAAGTACACACAATTTACACTCATAGTCTATAAAGCACAAAAATATGTCCATGAAACTAAGTCATGACAAAATAAATAAAGTGTGAGTGGTCAAAAGTCATGTAAATAGCATTTTCATGAAAATAGACATTGAGGCTCAAAATGATCAAGAATCCTATTTTATCAACCAAATCATGAAAATCATTTTTCATAAAAACACTAATCTTAATGGTATATGTATGATTTATCCAAAACTAACAATACACATACATATCCCAAACAATAAAAGAGTCTATTAAATAATTTGCATGAAGGCAAGAGACTCACGGGTATACATGTATATTTATTAGATTTGAATAAAAATGCATATACATGAAGTAAAATCAAAAAAAAATTGGCAAAACATGTATAAAAGAGAATCATCAAAACTAGTCTATACATGTGCATATAGTGGGTACAAATGAGCATGGAGTGTAAATATATATAAAACAAATGTAGCTCACTATTTGTACATGTATAATACAAGTTTTGATAAAAACTACATCTAAGCATGTTATTACCTCATGAAGCACGTAAAAACACAAAACATGAACATGCTATGAATATGATATATGTAAAAGGCATGTACATAAAAAGTAGGAGTTTAGAGATTGTTACCAACTCCAAAGCTCCAACCATGGTGGTTGTCCCACCAAAACCTCCTTGATAGCGGTGCTCCAAATGTGTGTCCTTCAAGTCCATTTGCATCCACTATCAAGGCACCAAATCTCTCACGTCTTGAGAGATCCCTCACCTACATCAAAAACATGGGGTGGGGGTTTTGGTACCCATATTTTCTTGGGTCCTTTGGGGTTAGTCTTGTAAGGAACCCAAAAATTTTTATTAGCAAAATTAAAATGATGCAACTTGTCATAACAAAATTTTGCTAAATGGCCTTTGTGGCCACAATGTGTACAAACGTACACCTTAGTATGCTTATGTGAATGTGTATGATCGTGACGTGTAACATAAGCATATGCATGATGATGTTGTGCATGAATGTGTGGAGTTTGTTTCTTTGAAAACAAGGACTCCAATTTCTTATGATTAAATGCACAATTGCTCAAAGTTGAGCTCAAACAATTAATCCTATTTTTCAAAACATTTACTTCATTTTGATCAATAGAAGTGGTGGCATGTAAAGCATGATCAAAAGTCCTTTTCTTTTTAGAAACTTTTTCTTGTTCTTTTTCTTTTTCAAAAATTTTCCTTTTAAACAAGAGTTTTCTTGAAAAACAACTTCTTTTTGTTTTTCCACCAAATCAATCTTATTTTTCAAAGACATATTCCCTTCACATAAATCATTCAATTTTGACATGAGGGAAACATTTTCATTTTTCAAATCTTTATTTTCTTTTTCTAAGTATGCAATGTTATTCCTAAATGAATCATGTTCTTTATGCATGCAAGCAATATTCTTTTTCAAATTTTTATTTTCTTTCTTAATCATGTCATACTTTTCAAGCAATAGATGACAAAAAGTAGATAGCTCATCATATGACATGTCTACATCCTCATCCTCAGATTCGGTAGTTACCTCAAGGGGGTTATCCCCTTGGACCATGTAGCACACATTGGAGATGTTGCTTCCAACGTCCGAATCGCTCCCGGCATAATATTATTCTTTTTCGCCAAGGGAGAGGAGGGTGTTCCATACTACAAAATCCAAATCAATGTTAGTAACCCTAGATAAGTAATCATCATGTAGGGTAGATCTTAAAGCATGTAGGGCTTTTGCATTAGCCTCAAAATTCTTACCATTTGAACAATATGAATCATTAGATATGGCAAGATATACATGAATGCCTAAGGCCTTGAGGTACAATGACATCTTAACCTTCCAAATTTGGATGTTAAGAATGTCAAAGGTGGGTGGTGACATGAAGTCCATGGTGTGTGTACAAATATTGTGATTAGCCTAAAATGAGGATCTTTAACTCTAGGTTGTTAGACCCAATATCAAGAGCACTTGGCTCTGATACCACTTGAAGGTTCACCTAGAGGGGGGGGTGAATAGGTGATGGCTAATCTAATGGTCACTTAATGATGAATGATGCAAATAATGCGGAAGCTAAAACTAATTATGACCTAATTAAACTTATTACACTAAACACCAAGTTTAACACAAGAGTGTTGCCGAATTCCCCGTGAAGGGCTCTGGACAAACTCCTCTAGATTCCCCTTGAATGGGTTGAGGTGCCGCGTTGGCTCTCTTGGTTGAAAACTAGTGTTAGCAAACAATCCCAAGCAAGTATATCAATGAGCACACAATATATCAAGCATGTATATGTAAAGACAATAATTGAATGCAAGATATAAACAAGGGATAGAGAGAAAGAGAGCAATCACAAACACAAGGGATTTGTTTCGAGGTTCGAGCACACTTGCTCTACATCCCCGCCTTCGACACACGAAGGATTTCCACTATGCAAGATCCTAATGGATCTCTCCTCGGTGCCGCAACACCTACAAGCCCTCAGACTCTCTAGTCCCGTACACACCGCAAGCCCACCGGCTCGCCGAGGCCGCACCTCAAACAATGAGCTCGCACCCGAACTTAAAACACCGAGTCCACACTAGGACCCGAAACAATCACGAGCACACTTGCCCGTCTCCTCAAAGAACAAAGAAAAGATCTTTGGTGATCACAACACTTTGATCACCAATTACAAACTCTCACAACACTATCCTATGGATAGATAAGACAATGAATAGCTCAAGTGATTGTGAGAAAAATAAGGAAGAGAATGGTGGTGAAAAACTCAAAGACTTTCTTTTAAACACTCTTGATAAACTCTCCTTTTAATTGGAAATATTGGCTCTAATTTTGTGGAGAAAAACCTCTGGAATGAATGAAAAAAACTGGCTCTAAGAGTCTCCAAAATCTTGTAGCAAAACAGTCCACAAACCCCCAAATATATAGGCTGTCAAAAACTAGCCGTTGGGGCTTTGTCAGAACTGTCGGTCGACCGGGGCGGTCGACCGCCAACGGTCGGATTTCTGACCGTTGGAGCCACGGTCGACCGACCCACTGGAGCTGAGAGTCCAACTCTCTGTCGGTCGACCAGTGCGGTCGGCCGAACTTTCCAGAGAGCTCTGCTCTCTGGAGCAGTCGACCGGCACGGTCGGCCGTCCTCCAGTACACAAAGGCGTGCACGTCTGTGCACGTCGGTCGACCGGTCCGGTCGACCGACTTCAGGGTTAGTCGACTTATAAGGGTTATAAGTCGACTTATCTGAAGCCTGAAACAGTTTTCTGGGATTTAAAAGTTAGTCTTTTTGGCTCAAATAAAATCCCACAAAATACATAAAAATCTACAAAAATAGTTTAACCAATATACTTTGATAATCAAACATGCTTGCACAAAATCAAGGCATGTTATAAAAGATTGGACTATTTTTGTAACTTGGAAATATTTGGCTCATGATAAAAACTGTATTTTCCAAAACAGTATTTTTCCAAAACATGTTTTTCCAAATCTTCATCAAATACAAAAACAAGATATACTTTTAAAGCAAAGTGTGTATGGATATGATCCACTACACAATCAAGATGAAATATCTATGTTTTTGTCATAAAGCTCTAATCATGATTTTGGATAAAAGATATGTATACATGAAAATACCAAAATCCAAACAAGTAATTTTCCAAAATGAAAAATCTTTTCTAAACCAAAAAATCTTTTAGGAAAACAATTCTAAATCAAGAGTGTGTGTGCATGGTATACTTGAGCAATCCACCAACTATCTATCCTTTACATTTTAACTAAAACAAAAATAAAATCTTATACCTAGACACAAGTCTTCATCTTCTTGAAGTCTTCTCATCATCTTGACTTGGTCCAAGCTTGATCCAAAAGCTCCTTGGATCACACCGTGCTAGCTCCAAATCTTGATATTTTATCCTTTGTTGAGCTATGCACCTACTAAGATCTTGATAATGAATCTGTCACTAATTAAACACAAGATCATTAGTAAACATAACTTCATGAGTTGATCATCATCAAAACTAGGGTGATAGGCCTTTGGGCCAACACTTTATCTATAAGATACTTAGTGCTAGAATGAGTACCTTTTCAAAGAGTTATGAGAAGCTCAGACACTTCAATGAAAGCAGTTGATTAATTAAGAGTAAGCTGTCAAGATCAGTGGTTTGTTTTCTTTCGTTGTTGATAAACTTAAAGCGGATAGTGGTAATGTCAATGACGGTCGAAAGAGTTGTAGTGGAACCCAGAGACGCTGATAAGTAAGGTGTATTTTCAAAGAGACATATGCACAAATTACATACTTTCTGCTCACGGGATTTCAACATCGATATCATTTATGAGTCTGAGAATATCCTAGAAACACATATTGAATGTCTCGAGGATCTAATTTATCATATTCTTTTTCGAGAATTTGAACAAAACACACGCATCAAACTTTTTTTGAAAGTAAATCAAACAGTTACTTTTCAAGATAAAGAACTGGAAAAGGGTTTTGCCATCTAACACGATAGAAGGAACCGATTAATTAAGTGATAGCAGTTAGGACTGTGTCAGCCTAAAAATACTTGAGAAGATGCATATGAACCATTAGTGTTTGAGCACTCTAAATAAATGACGATTTTTCTTTCAGTAACATTGTTCTACTGAGGTGTATGAGCACACGAAGTTTGATGAATTATACCATAAGGAATACAATAATATTGAAGAGCATGTTACACATATTCCAAAGCATTATCAGACCGTAAAATATTAAGTGAATAATTAAATTGAGTATTAATCTCTTTATAAAATCTTTCAAAAGTAGAGAAAATTGCAGAGCGGATCTTTTATTAAAAATAATCAAGTTATATGAGAATAGTTCTTAATAAAAGTTATAAAATAAAAAAACTAGACACACTTTTAACTCAAGTAGGACTCCAAATATCAGTATGAACAACTTCAAATAAAAACTATAGCGATTAATAACCCTAGATGAAAAAAGTTCTATGATGTTTACTAAAGTAACATGACACACTGTAATTTCGAGGCAACTTTAACAGAAGAAAATAATAATTTAATGAATTGTAAAGATGCATGATCTAAATGTAAGTGCTACTGGACCATATACTCATTACATGCCAGAGCAAAAGCGCTCACTTTAAGTTGATCACCGCATTAAAGATAATGTAGACCATCTTGCTCATACCTCTCACCAATCACTTTCTTCGTCTGAAGGTTCTTAATTGTACATGATGAAAGAGAAAAAGTTGTAGAACACTGAAAAGCTTTTGTCAAATGGCCCACATATATAAGATTGAAAGGAACATGTGAAGTATAATGAACATTAGTGAGTGTGAGAGAAGTGAGATTGACAGTGCTGGTGCTAGTACTGAAAATACACCTAGACGGCGGGTGAATAGGTTTACTAGCTAACCTAATGATAATGATACGGAATTAAAAATTACTTTAAACAAATTGAAACTATTTAGCTAAACACACAAGGTATAACACAAGAGTGTACCCGAATTCCCGCTGAAGGGCTCTGGACTATCTCCTCAAGATTCCTCTAGATTAAGAGTTGCGGTGTCACTATGGCTCTCTTAGTTGAATACAAGTGTGAGCAAATAATCCCAAGCATATATTCAATGAAGCACAAAATATATCAAGCATAAGAGATATGAACAATAAGCATAAGCAAGATATGTAAACACAAGTGAGAGAGAGCAATCACAAACATGGGACATTTGTTTCGAGGTTCGGGCACCCTTGCTTTACGTCCCTGCCTTCAATACTATGTAGGATTTTCACTAAAATCGATCCCACTGGATCACTCGGTGCCGCAAAACCTACAACGAGTTCATACTAAAACTCTTGGACCCGCAAGTCCCTCACTTGTTCCCGCAAGAACAACACACGCAAGCACACTACCTTGCCGAGACCGCACCTCTACACTGAGCTCCCACAAGAACTCAAAACAACACGAACCTGCAAGTTCACCTCCTCAAATACAAAGTTGAACACTTGGTGATCTCTACACTTATATCATCTAAAAATACTCTCACAATAAAGATCTTAGAGGATTGATATAGCAATAAAAAGCTCTAATATGTGTGAGAAAAACTAGGATAGATTAGTGGAGGAAAAACTCATGAAAACTCTTTTGAAAACCACTCTTGAAAACTCTCCTTTTGATATGAAAGTATTTGCTCTAAAACAAGTGGAGAAAAATATTTAAAGAGGTAGAAAAAACTGGCACAAAAACTCTCTTTAAATCTTGTAGAAAACAGCCTTAATTTATAGACTCCCAAAAACTAGCAGTTGGGGTCAAAGTCAGCAGAAAACTCTGTTGTCGGTCGACCGGCCGGTAGACCAGCCAACGGTCAAATTTTTGACCGTTGTAGCCTGGCAGTCAACCGCCCGGTAGACCGTGCCTAGGCTTTGATCTATTGGTCGACTGCCCTGTCGACCGGGGTCAGATCCAGAGAGCACAGCTCCCTGGACGATCGACTGTCCTGTCGACTGGGGCCAGATCCAGAGAGCTTTCACCGGCCCACTAGCCAAATGGTCGTGCACGTTTTGTGCACATCGGTTGACCGCCCGGTCGACCGGCAAATGGCCAGGTATGAAATCTTTTGGAATTAAAACTTGGTTAAATAAATCCTTATAAATTCTCATAAAATTACATAAAATCTATAAAAATAGGTTCATTGAAATACTTTGACGTACAAACATGTTTGATCAAAATTCAACACATATTACAAACGTTTTGAACTATTTTTGTAATATAGAAATTTTGTCTTAAACAAAAATCTGTATTTTTCAAAAACAATCTTCAATTTGAAAACGATTTTTTTAAAACTTCTCCAAATACAAAAACAAGATATTTTAAACACTTTTGAAGCTTGATATGTATAGATATGATCCAATGCGCATATAATATGAAATATCTATATTTTTGAAAATAAGCTCTAAAATGGGTTTTGATAAATATAAAACTCAAGCACATGATATAGAAGCACCAAATAAGTTTTTCTAAAATTTTGAACCAACAATGTGCATAGATAAAATCTAAAACACATATAAATCATATAAACTCATTTTGATAGAATCTAATCATGAAACATAGAATGTATACTTTGACGTTCAAAAACCAAAACGGTATTTTCTAAAATCAAAACTATTCTGATGAAAACACTATATAAATCTTTTGTGTGTGTATATGAACTCGAGCAATCCACAACTAATCTATTCTTTACATTTTATCTAAAAATAAAATCTTAACACTTACAAATATGACACAAGTTTTCACGAAAATCTTCTTCTCCTTCTTGACCTGATTCAAACCTTGATCCATGAGCTAGACTCCTCTTGAGTACTTGATGCGATCTTGATGCACGAGCTCTTGAATCAATGCGTACTAGCTTCAAAATTTTACTTTGAATCTTTTGTTGAAGCTATACACCGACTAAGATTTTGATTAAATATCTGAAACTAAATAGACACAAGATCATTAGTACTATAACTACATGAGTTAATCATTATCAAAACTAGAGTGATGGGCCTTTGGGCCAACAATGTCTCCCTTTTTGATGATGATAAAACTCATAGAGTTATATATATGCATGGATTAAAGATAAGCTGCATAGAAGCTCCCCCTTAACTCATGCATAACAATAAACAATAAAGATATTCAATAAACTGCATAAACTAAACAAACATATATGCATAAACAAAGATATAAACATGCATATATAAACTCACTAAATTCTTCTCCCCTTTTTGTAAATTCATCAATAAAGGGGTGAGGACAATTAAACAATAAGGACGTATATGCGATATACATTCATAAAGAGGAGAGGCGTAAAGTTAGCTCCCCTACATACATGCATTACATGGAGAAGGGATGACTAGACCCTATCCCACATAAAGCATAACATACAATGTATAAGCGGAGATGTCAAGCTCCCCTTACACACGTGTATCACGTAAAGAAGAGAGGTCAAGCTCCTCAATGTGAGATACACTCAACATGAATTTATATATAGAGAAGATGTTAAGCTCCCCTTACATATAGGCAATACATATCAACAAATTTTTAAGAAAATTTTTTGATAATACTTAAAAGAAAATTTGAAATTTCTTAAAACAAAACATAATTTTGAAATTTATTAACAAAAATTTTTTTTGAAATTTCTTAAGTCAACAAAACAAATTTTCATACCAATGAAATCAAATTGTAGTTGACAAAAATAAAAGTTCGTACCACTTGTAAAAAAAATATTTTTAAGATACCAATAGTAGATTTTCATACCAATTGAAGGTGAAGCATGAAGCACTTTTTGAACCAAATAAATACCAATTGAAATCAATGTATAAGCTTATATAGATACCAATTAACATTTGGAATAAACTTACGCTTATCATAAACATAATTTGTGCTTCAAGAATGTAAATATATTATAAAACAAGCACAATCAAATCATATATATGTATGTATGAAAATGAAAATACCAATTGAAATTGATAATAATTAAAATTTGAAGCATACATATATAATAAACCAAATATGAGTATACAACAAAAATTTCTTGAAGATCAAGTATATAACTCATAACTACCACCCTTTTCATGCACATGATAAAAAATATTCAATAAGGGTTACAAGGCATGGTCGCCCAACCATCCGCCCTTTAAGGGTAGAAGTTTTCAAAAATAAGATTTGAAAATAGTTATAAATTGAAAAAATACTACCAAATGAAGAATAAATAACTAGTTTAAAGTAATTTTTGAAAAACTAGTTAAAGATCCTTTAAAGATGAAAACAAATCATATCTTTCATGAAGCAAGCTAAATACACAAGAGTTGACGCTCGAAATCTGTAAAGCTCATAAATGCTCATGACAATAAGGTCATGAGTAAATAAAAAAAATGTGAGTGTACAATAATCAAGTGAGTAGCATATTCATGAAAATAATCAATAAAGCTCAAAATAAATATAGAATTCTTTTATCAAAAATATGAAAATCATAAAAATTTATTTTTTATTAAAAGCATACTTCAAGGTATATGTATGTTCTATCAAAACTAAAAATATACATACATATCCCAAACACAAACGAGTCCAAAATAGAATTTGCATGAATGCAGGTGACTCAAGGATATACATATATATTTATTAGATTTGAACAAAAATAACATATACATGAAGCTAAATATTTACAAAAATAGGGAAAAATAAGTATAAATGAAAGAATCATCAAAACTAGGTTATACAAGTACATATAATGAGTATAAATGAGCAATGAAGTAGAAACATATAATAATCAAGTATAGCTCACTACTTGTACAAGTATAAACACAAGGTTTAATGAAAACTGCATCTAAACAAGTGTTCACTACATGAAGTACAAAATCAAAACATGCCAAAAATATTTATTAAAAAGCATGTAAACTAAAATAGGAGTTTAGAGATAGTTACCAAACCATATGCACTATTCTCTAAGTCTCCAAACCATAGTGGTCCTCCCACCAAACAACCTTGATAGCGATGCATTAATTGTATTGTCCATCATGCTTAAACGCATCCACCATCAAAGCACCAATCCTCTCATATCATGTAAGAGCCCACACCTACATCAAATATAAGAGGTGGGGATTTTAGTACCCATTTCCTTTTGGGTCCACGACGGTTAGAAACAAATGGAACCCAAACATTGTTATTTGTAAAATTTATAGAATTTAATCTATCAAAATAAAATCTTACAAGATGACCTTTGGAGCCTCAATGTGTACATTTGTATACTCTAGCATGCATATGAGTGGTATGAATGTGAGCATAGTGTGCATATGTATGCTGTGGGTTATGTGCATAAACGTGTGGAGCTTGTTTCTTTTGAAACAAGGTTTCCAATTTAGAATAGTTAAAAGCAAAATTGCTCAAAGTTGAGCTCAAACAATCAATTTTATTTTTCAAAACATGAACCTCATTTTTATCAATAGTATCATGAAAAGCATGACAAGAATGAGAATCAATAATCTTTTTTCTTTTAGAAATGTTTTCTTTTTCTTTTGAAACAATTTTCCTTTTTAAAGAGTTATTTTCTTCCAAAACAATTTCTTATTCTTTTTTTACCAATATGATTTTATTTTCAAAGAATTATTTCCTTCACAAATATCATTTAATTTTGAAGACAAGGAAATATTCTCCTTTTTCAAAAATTCATTTTCTTTAGAAACATATTCAAATTTACTTTTAAAGAAATCTTTTTCTTTCTTCAACAACTCATATTTTTCAAGAAGCTTTTGACAAAAAGATGCAAACACACATAGGGCATATGAATATCTTCTTCTACCTCGGATTCAGAATTTACCTCAAGAGGGTCATCCCCCTGGACCATGTAGCATATATTGGAAGCCTCACTTCCATCATACGAGTCGCTCCCCATATAATATTGCTTTTGTTCACCAAGAGATATAAGTGTGTTCCATACTACAAAAGTCGAATCAAAGTTAGAAACCTTAGATAAATAATCATTTAGGGTACTCTTTAGTGCATAGATGGCTTTTGCATTAGCCTTAACTGTTTGCCATTTAAACAATAAGAATCTTTAATAGTGGCAAGATAAACATGAATACCTAGGGCTTTGAGGTACATTAACATCTTAACTTTCCAAGTTTGGATGTTAAGAATATCAAATATGGGAGGTGTCAGGAAATCCATATGTGTGTGTACAAATATTATGATTAGCTAAAGTGAGGATCTTTAACTCAAGGTTGTTTGACCAAAATCAAGAGCATCAAGCTCTGATACCAATTGAAAATACACCTAGAGGGGGTGAATAGGTTTACTAGCTAATCTAGTGATAATGATGTGGAATTAAAATTACTTTAAACAAACTGAAACTATTAAGCTAAACACACAAGGTATAACACAAGAGTGTAGCCGAATTCCCGGTGAAGGGCTCTTGACTATCTCCTCAAGATTCCTCTAGATTAAGAGTTGAGGTGTCACTATGCCTCTCTTGGTTGAATTCAAGTGTGAGCAAACAATCCCAAGCATATATTCAATTAAGCATAAAATATATCAAGCATAAGAGATATAAACAATAAGCATAAGCAAGATATGTAAACATAATTGTGTGAGAGAGAGCAATAGCAAACACGAGAGATTTGTTTCGAGGTTCGAGTACCCTTGCTCTACGTCCCCTCCTTCAACACTATGAAGGATTTCACTAAAATCGATCCCACTGGATTACTCGGTATCGCAACATCTACAGCGAGTTCACACTAGAACTCTTGGACCCGCAAGTCCCTCACTTGTTCTCGTAAGAATAACACACGCAAGCACACTAGCTTGTCGAGGTCGCACCTCTACACCGAGCTCCCACAAGAACTT
The DNA here is from genome assembly GCA_038442645.1 of Agave tequilana. NCBI lineage: Eukaryota > Viridiplantae > Streptophyta > Magnoliopsida > Asparagales > Asparagaceae > Agave > Agave tequilana. Next base: position 73,006 of record JAVJIF010010570.1, read on the forward strand.
GAAACAACACGAACCCGCAAGCTCACCTCCTCAAATACAAAGTTGAACACTTGGTGATCTTTACACTTATATCACCTAAAAACACTCTCATAACAAAGATCTTAAGAAGATTGATATAGCAATGGAAAGCTCAAGTATGTGTGAGAAAAACTAGGAAAGAGTAGTGGAGGAAAAACTCAAGAAAACTTTTTGAAATCACTCTTGAAAACTCTCATTTTGATATGAAAGTATTTGCTCTAAAGCAAGTGGGAAAAACACTTAGAGAGGTAGGAAAACTTGACACAAAAACTCTCTTTAAATCTTATGAAAAATAGCCCAAAACATTTCCAATTTATAGACTCCCAAAAATTAGCCGTTGGGGTCAAAGTCAGCAGAAAACTCTGCTGTCGGTCGACAGGCCGGTTGACCGGTCAATGGTCAAATATCTGACGGTTGCAGCCTGCTGGTCGACCGCCCGGTCGACTGTGCCTAGGCTTTGACCTATCGGTCGACCGCCTGATCGACGGGGGCCAGATCTAGAGAGCAAAACTCTCTTGACGGTCGACCGCCCGGTCGACCAGCCCACTAGCCAAATGGTCGTGCACGTTTTTGTGCAAATCAGTCGACTTCCCGGTCAACCGACTTCTGCCTCGGTCGACCGTCCGGTCGACCGGCAGAAGGCCAGGTCTGAAATCTTTTGAGATTAAAACTTGATTAAATAAATCCTTATAAATTCCATAAAATCACATAAAATCTATAAAAATAGGTTTATTAAAGTACTTTGATGTACAAATATGTTTGATCAAAATTCAACACATATTACAAACGTTTTGAGCCTTTTTTATAATATAGAAATTTTGCCTTAAACAAAAATCCGTATTTTTCAAAAACAATCTTCAATTTGAAAAACAATTTTTTCAAAACTTCTCCAAATACAAAAACAAGATAGTTTAAACACTTGTTAAAGCTTAGTGTGCATGGATATGATCCAATACACATATAATATGAAATATCTATGTTTTTGACAATAAGCTCTAAAATGGGTTTTGATAAATACAAAACTCAAACACATGATATATAAACGCCAAATAAGTTTTTCTAAACTTTTGAACCAAAAATGTGCATGGATGAAATCTAAAATACATATAAGCCATATAAACTCATTTTGATAGAATCTAATTATGACACATAGAATGTATGCTTTGAAGTTCAAAAACCAAAACGGTATTTTCTAAAATAAACACTATTATTATGAAAACACTATATAAATCTTGTGTGTGTGAGTATATAAACTTGAGCAATTCACAACTAATCTATCCTTTACATTTTATCTGAAAATAAAATCTTAACACTTACAATAATGACACAAGTCTTCACGAAAACCTTCTCTTGAAAATCTTCTCCTTCTTGACTTGGTCCAAACCTTGATCCATGAGATAGACTCTTCTTGAGTACTTGATGCGATCTTGATGGCGAGCTCTTAAATCAATACGTGCTACCTTCAAAACTTGACTTTGAATCTTTTGTTGAAGCCATACACTGACTAAGATCTTGATTGAATATTTGAAACTAAATAGACACAAGATCATTAGTACTATAACTACATGAGTTAATTATCATCAAAACTAGAGTGATGGGCCTTTGGGCTAACAAGTACTACATTTGAAATTACCATCGGTAGTTTTCTAAAAATCGGTTTCATTGTTTATGCAGTCCAACACTGAATAATGATTAATCGGAGATTAATCAAAATTGAATATTTTAATATACTTAATTATATTTATACACAGCTATATATAAATATATACATTTAATTGTTGAAAATGCTTAAATATTATATAAGACAATATTTAGATGTGAAATTATAAAGCATGATATGATGAACAACAATCAATATGAATAAATAGTAAAAAAGAAAAAGTAAGGGAACTTATATTTTCGTATTAGTAATTCAAGATTTCAAATTTTGTAACATAAATATAAATCAAAGAACTTACCTGCAAAATAAGATAAATAAAAAAATTAGTTAATTTATCAATCAAAATAAAGAGCTTTAAATAATGATGGAGAAAGATTGCTAAATAAATTATTTCAAAAAATAATCAAAATTTATAAAACATAAGTATCATTTTTATGCAAAAATATACAATAATAAAATATCATAATTAATGTACTATTTAATAAATAACAAATTAATCGGGTGCTTAATCGTTTTGGACCCAATCCCAATTAATCATTTTGGACTCGATTAAGTGCCCAAGTGCATAATTAGAATACTGGATGTAATATTATATGGGTTGCCAATTGTTAGGATTAATCGGCCGATTGCCAATGATTAGGATTAGTCGGCCGATTAATTGGCCAATTAATCTGATTTTTAGAACACTGACCATTGAAAAAATTATAGAAGGGGCAAAAGATGTGTAGAAAGTAGAAAAGACTATAGTTTATCAATCATGTGGGCTGACACAACAGCATCAATGATCCAAGATGAAGGTAATTAATTCGCTAAACAAGAAATACTAGGATATGCCAAGTTAACAATGTCTAAAGTAGAGACTGAATACATCTTTTGAATCAGAGAATTATACTTAAATTTTGATAGTCATAGATTCGTCAACACAAATACTAAGAAGATTAGAGTCATGTGCAGTAGATGATTCAGCAGTACTAGACAAATAAGCAGCTCGAGGAGGCCGGGAAGGTTTGCCATGCAACTTCCAAAATCGGATAATATTGTGATTGGTTTGATTGCAATGAGTACACTGTCGGGAATTATCCTGATTATGATCAAAAACTCGGCTAGAGATAAACTACGACCACGGAAAGACACACCAACACATGTTGAGAAGTCTTACCTCGAACACCTTATACTCGGTCATAATATACATATATAGCAATGAAAAGAATGCGCAAGTAGATAGATCAGTAGCAGAGAAGTCAAAAAAATTAACAAATATTATCACCAGATTTAATAAACATCATTAATAGAGGAGGGCAGAGCAGCAATATAGAGTAGCCAGGAGTATAATCAACAGGACGCAGCATCAGCAACACCAGTAGCATTATTCAGCATCTAATTACATTCCAGTCGATAAAAAAATATAAAAGGCAGTCGACAAGGCTTGAGTCTAGAAGCAGATGAAAGAAGATAACCGTAGCTCAATACTTGCAGCTAATAACATAGCATAACTGGCACAATAATCAGCCGTAGGGAATAGAAACAACAATAATGAGTGTAGAGAGAATCAAACAACAACTATGCTTGTAGTAGTGGAAGAAGACAATACCAATGGCTGCAGAGACAGTCAGGCATGACTGTAAAGAGCATCAACAAACACGAAGTGCACAAAACAGAGCAAAAAGGTTGCAACAAGTCCCTGTTAAGTTATATACCGATTAGATACGAGGCACATGACTTATTGACTATAAATCAGAGCTTGAAGAAGCTTGCATGTTCAGTGATTGTAGAACAGAGGAGGAATAAGCCAGCAGAACATGCAGAGGTTGCAACAAAGTCAAATCAAGACAGGGATAGCATCAACAAGGTCATTAGAAGATAAAGGAGGCAACAATGTAGGCAGGGAAGGGCAAAGTAGACATCGTGAACGTAGGGAAGGTAGCGTAGGCGTTGGCGAGGGTAGGGGAAAGCAAGGGGGCGTCGGCAAGGACAGGGGAAGGCAGGGAGGCATCGGCTAAGGTCAGGGAGGCATCGACTAGGGCAGGGGATAGGGCTCATGAGGGTGGGTGGTGTGGCAACGTGTAAAAAAAGATGAGGAACAATAACTCATATTAATTTCGGGGGATTTTTGAGTGATTTTTCAAGGAATTTTGAACAATAATTTTTTTTCCTTCCTCAAAGAAAACTAGGGCTTGGGTTTTGGTGAGAAGAAAAGACTAGGGTTAGGAATTTTGCTCTGATACTATCGTTGAGGTAAAGAAGATGAAGAGAAAATCATATATCCTCATTTAAGGTGTGGTTATTTATTTATAGTGAAGAGAAGTACATGTCATAATAGGACTAGCAGAATACACAATGTCCAACTTGTGGAGTAGGAACCAAAATTAAAAAAAGAAAAATTTTATTTCTATTATAACAAAGAATCCGACTTTAATATAAACCATGGTTCATATGAAAGAAGAGAAAACATGATTTTTGGTAGAGACTGGCCCTTTAACCAGACATCTACCCTTAAGCTAGAAAATGGATATAAATAGTCAAGGCCAGTTAGAAGAGCTTTATTCTTACACCTAGCCTCAACCTAGACAACATATATAAAAGGTTGAGATCAGTTACACTAGAAACCAACTCAATAATGTACTGGCCCGTCTGGTGATAATACTGGTAGATTAATTGTATTTGGAAGGGAACTTGAGTTATGATTTCACCAATTTCTAGCTTCTTATTGACAATCAACCTCCTCAATGTATTTACTTCGAATATGGATAACAACTTTGTTGTCATAATGCTACTTCATGGTAGAGATGGTGGGATATACCAAATTTATTAGGTAGATGCTCAAAATGTTCTAGAATGCAGTATGTAGCATAATTCTTTAGGTTGCATACATTTGGCGCATATAGGCCCAAGTTTGTGAAACAACCAATGGAAGGGAGGGAAAGAGGGAAACAAAGAAGAGTATAGGGAATGAAGAGGAAGAGAAAATACAAGGACAAGGAGAGAATACAACAACTAAGCCATTTGTCCTAAGTATTTAGGGCAGGCTACATAAACCAAAGGAGAATTACGCCGGATCGGGCACATGGATTAGCTTTCTCCACGCATTCCTATCAAGCAATATGTCTTCACTAAGACCTTTAGCCTCTATATCTTATCGTATTACCTCCATCCATGTTTTCTTCGGTCTCCCCTGCGCACTTTTAGCTTGCCTTAATTTGATACGCTCTACTCGCCGGATTGGCTCATCTGTACGTCTACGTCGCACATGACCAAACCATAGTAGGCGGTTTTCTCTCATCTTCTCTTCTATGGGGGTTACGCCTATTTTAGTACGAATATCCTCATTTCTCATCTTATCTCTCCTCGTATTACCAAACATTCAACGAAGCATGCACATCTCTGCTACACTCATCTTCTAGGCATGATATCTCTTTATAGCCCAACATTCTGTATCATATAACAAGCTGGCCTAATAATAGTCCGATAAAACTTTCCCTTCAGCCATAACAGAATTTTACGGTCGCACAAAACTCCTGTTGTGCTCCTCCATTTCAACAAGCGGTTTGCATTTTATGGTTGACATCACTATTGATCTCCTCATTCTTTTGGATAATAGAACCTAAGTACTTAAAATTACTGCTCATCGGTATTTCTTGACCGTCTAGTATCACAATACTATAATCTCAGATTTTCTATTTACTGAATTTACACTCCATATACTATGTTTTGGTCCTACTTAATCTAAATCTCGAGATTCTAGATTTTGTCTCCATAGCTCCAATTTTGCATTTACCCTAGCTCTCATTTCATCAACTAGAACAATATCATCAACAATTAGCATATATCTCGGTATCTCATCCTGAATAGCTCTAGTAAGCTCATCCATCACTATGACAAATAAGAATGGACTCAATGCAGATCCTTGATGCAATCCAATTGTGATAGAAAAATCACTTGTTATGCCCCCACAAGCTTTGACATTTTCCACTACTCTATCGTACATATCCTTGATTGTGCCAATATATTTGATGGAAACTCCTTTTTTATCAATGTTCACCATAATACCTATCTTTGTATCTTATCATAAGCTTTTTCTAAATCAATAAAGACCATATGTAAATTTCTCCTCCTCTCTCGAAATCGCTCTATAAGTTGACGAAGCAAATGAATAGCCTCTGTCGTCGATCGCCCTGGCATGAACCCAAACTGGTTCTCTGAAATTTTAATATTCTGCCTTAACCTGTATTCAATTACCCTTTCCCTAAACTTCATGGTGTGACACATGAGTTTTATTCTATGGTAGTTTGAACAACTCTGAATATCACTCTTTTCTTATAGAGAGGTAATAGGGTACTCTTTCTCTACTTATTTGGCATCTTTTTAGTAGCCAGTCTTGTTAAGAGGTTTGTCGGCCATCTCATGCCCATCTCTCTTAAACATCTCCATACCTCAATAGGAATTCCATCCTGGCCAACGAATTTCCTTGACTTCACCCTCTTCAAGGCCTCTTTAATTTCAGATTCGCTAATTCTGCGCATCAATTACGGTTCATATCCTGATACTGAAGAGTAAGGTCACCCAAATCTTGAGTAGAACTATCATTTAACAATCTGTCAAAATACTTTCTCCATCTTTCTTTGATTTTTTTCATCTCGAATTAAAACCTTCTGATCTTCATCTTTGACACACCTCACAATACAAGTCTCTAGTCTTTCTCTCCCTTCTTCGAGCAATTCTATATATATCCTTTTCAACCTCTTTGGTGTCCAACTTCTCATACCTTTTTTTGAACACTTTAGCTCTTGCATTCTGAACAGTTTTTTTAGCCTCCTTCTTGGCTAGCTTATACCTCTCAAAACTTACTCCATCACAAATTTTCTTCAAATCTCTATAAGAGTCTCGTTTGTTTGAATGACAGTTTTTACCTCTTGATTCCACCGTGATGTGTCCTTACATGGGCAGCACCACCCCGTGACTCACCAGTTTAGCTACTCTTTTAATGTAGCTAGCAATTTTATTTCATGTTGTATTGAGATCATTTTAGGCTTTCCAATCTACTTCATGTATCACTCGACCTACAAAAACTTCTTGTTATCTTCTTTTAGCCGCCACCACTTAATCTTAGGATCTAACTTATGTTTAATTTTTCTAAATCTCCTTCTAATCTGAACATCTAAAACTAAGAGTCTATATTGGTTACCACACTCTCGCTACCTTACAATCAATGCAACTACCTTTATCTACTCTCCTAATTAAAAAGAAATCTATTTAGCTCGCACTTGATCCACTTTTAAAAGTGATCAAGTGAGACTCTCTCTTCATAAGCCAAGTATTTGCTAAGACAAATTATAGGACAAAGCAAAAATTAGAATCGAGTTACATAGTTCATTTCTTTTCTCAAAACTAAATCCTTCATGTACACTATCAAATCCATAATAACTAGTTCCTACATGCCCATTGAGGTCACCACCTATGAAAAGCTTTTCTCTGATGGGTACCCCTTACACTATCTCATCTAAATCCTCCCAAAATTAACGCTTACTAGACTCATCAAGTCCTACTTGCGATGCATAGACACTAATAATATTAAAAATCTTCCCATCTACAATAAGTTTAACTAGTAAAATCATAAATTGACATTAGTTTTAATGTTAAGTAACACATATATTATCAACTCCGCCAGTTGATCGGAACGGAACCAGCACTCAAAAATGTGTGTTATATGAAATCAATGTAATTGTATGTGTGCTAATGTTCCCTCGATACTTCTGTTATAGCATTAACTCAACAGGTCGAATCCACAAGAACGAAAGGCGATAGAAGCATTAACAGTTCTTGTTCATGTGTTATGTTAACAATTCCTTCTTTGTTAAAGAATGAGAAAAGAAAAAGAAAAGAAATCCAGAAGTGATAGGTTGAAGAGACGATGAAAATGACGATGTGAGACAAAATAAGAAGTGGTTTTGAAAACAAAAAGAGGATGAAATAAAGATGATCTAAGAAGTTGGTGAGAACAACAATGGAAAATTATAAAAGGGTTTTAAATTGATTTTTAAAATAAGATTAAAAAAACTCATGGTTACTAACTACTAATTGCTCCACTAACCATACTAACCTCCTAGTGATAACTGCCTCACATGAATCCTTGGTCATCACTAGTCCTTGGCTTCAAGAGACGATACAAAGCATGACACATAAGATTGTTCTTCTACATTCAAACAACACATCCATACCACACAACAAGTTGCAAGCTACTATTAGATCATCAAAACTGGTTAGAGGCATGAAATAAAAAAGACATTGCAAGTTAGCAAGTTAGTGGGTTAGATGTTAGAAATGTTAGAATGTTAGAATCCATCATCATGAGCCATCAATGACTCTTGCAAGAGCAAGGCCTAGTAGAGGCTATTAGATTCATGTGGATTATCAAGTAAGTGGTTAAATAGTTAGTGGTTAATAGTTAGATTGCCATGAGAAGAAAAATTAGTTAAGCATCATGTAGAAATGGAAAGGATTACAATGTAGAAGAAAGGAGATACCTTTGCATAGATTGTCACCATCTATTACATCAATCTCTCTCTGAATCTCTCAGCCCTAATACTTGATCTAAAAATGAAATGAAAATATAAAAGAAAAGAAAGAAGAACACCAACACTAACCTACACTAAAAGAGAGAAAACCTAGCCTATTTCTCAATCTGCTTGCGTTTCGGAACCTACAAGGGTATTTATAAGCAAAAGGAGGTTCCAGAAGACGAGACGAGGTCACGTGCCGAAAATCGATACGTGGCCCCACCATAGGGCCGCAAAAACGCGGCATAGCCGCGTTTTCCCCAATACCAGGGACTTAGGTCCCTAGTTTTGGTGCGTGAATTCGCCTCGCTTCGGGGACCTTCCAGATGTACTAAGATTCGGTTATTTGCGTCCAAATTTCTGTCAGACACCCGTCAAGATCTAGATTCAATGTATCTTCTAGAAATTCTCTATCTTGGCCTCCATAAAATCCAATTTAATTATCCAAAAATGAGTTTAATTAAGTTCTTATTACGCATTTACCCCTAGACTCTTGATTATCTTCAAAGTAAACCAAAACATAGTTAGAAATGATATTTTATTCATAAATCGGTAAGAAAATGTGATGTTATAATGCAGAATTGTAGACTAATCACTAGTGCACAGTTCACTGCCTGTCCCAAGCCAGGATAAAGGAGGAGAGTTGTTGTAGGCTTGTGACAGCCAACGTAAAATAATGTCACATATTATAAACATGAACCAAGAACTAAATTTCGTTGGGGCATTCCCTATTGAGCGACGCGCTGCCTCGGAGCCTGGGTATAGTAAAAAGTGGGTAAAGGTTGCTAGGTCTACGTCCAAAATGACGCGCCACATCGGCGCCCGATGTAGTATCAAATGAGAAAGGATTCCCACACTTTTATGAGCGGGTGATGGTAAAGAAGTTAGCTCATGAATACAAGATTAGGTTAGCATCATGGAACATAGGTTCTCTTACAAATAGATTAGCAGAGTTAGTTGATGTTATGGTTAGACAGAATGTTAGTATTTTGTGTGTGCAAGAAACTAAGTCGGTAGATGAAAAAGCTAGAATATAAAGCCTTGGGGTTATAAACTTTAATATACTGGTAGAGATAGAAATCGTAATGGAGTGGGTTTAATCATAGATAAACAATTGCTTGAGGATATAGTGGAGGTTAGGAGAAAAGGTGATAGGATTTTACTAGTTAAACTTATTTTAGGGTAGGGAGATTTTTAATGTTATTAGTGTCTATGCACTACAAGTAGGACTTGATGAGTCTAGTAAGCGTCAAGTTTGGGAGGATTTAGATGAGATAGTGCAAGGCATACCCATTAGAGAAAAGTTTTCATAGGCGATGACTTCAATGGCATGTAGGAACTAGTCGTTATGGGTTTGATAGTGTACATGGAGGATTTGCTTTTGGGGAAAGAAATGAACCAGGTAACTCGATTCTAGATTTTACTTTGTCGTATGATTTGATCTAGCGAATACTTAGTTTAGGAAGAGAGAGTCTCACTTGATCCACTTCTAGAAGTAGATCAAGTATGAGTCAATTAGATTTCTTTTAACTTGGAAAGTAGATAGAGGTTGTTGTATGGATTGTAAGGTAGTACCAGGTGAGAGTGTAATAACCCAATATAGATTCTTAATTTTAGATATCCAGATTAGAAAGAGATTTAGAAAGATTAAACATAAGTTAAATGCTAAGTTAAATGGTGGCGGCTAAAAGAAGGTAACCAAGGAGTTTTTGTAGCTCGAGCAGTACATGAAGTGTAGGCTGTCCAAAAGTTACTGGAGGACAAGCCATTGAAAAGCAAAGTTTCAAGCTCTAGACGCGAGGACTATCACCCGCGTCTCAGTATCAAGGCGCGTTGGCTCGACACCCGCGTCTCAGCATCAAGACGCGAGGGACTATCACCCGCGTCTCAGTATCAAGGCGCGTTGGCTCGACACTCGCGTCTCAGCATCAAGGCGCGTCGGCTCGACACCCGCGTCTCAGCATCAAGGCGCGTCGGCCTGACACCCGCGTCTCAGCATCAAGGCGCGTCGGCCTGGCACCCGCGTCTCAGCATCAAGGCGCGTTGGCCTGAAACCCGCGTCTCAGTTATAACCGCCTTGGTTAGGGACCAATCACTGCCCACACGTAAGGGAAATCAGCCCCCATCGTGCGTGTCTTTAGCAGGCACGTGGGTTAGTTACCGCCCATGTAGCGGGAAAGTTGGCCCTCATTGTGGAGCGTTTGTAGGGGGCACGTTCACCCCTAGGACCTCTATAAATAGCCTCGTTTACTATGAGGTCGGGGGAATCGAGAAATCGACGATCGGCAATCGGGCAATAGAGAGATCGGCAATCGAGAAATCGGCAATCGGCAATCAGAAGGAGAGAAGAAGCAGATAACTCTTCAGCAAGTTCGCTGCGTACGAGCTAGCTTTCGCCTACCTTCTCTTTTAGAGTTTTGGTAGACAGAGCTGTGTCACTCTTTCCACCGGCCGAAGAGGAGATCCCTGAAGGACGGTCATCTGGTCAACGGAGAACAAGATTCACTCTCCACCGCCACATGAAGAACCCAGCCTTAAACAAAGGGGGAATTCAAGATTTAATATTCTCCCTCCCTTGTAACCGGAAGGAACAGTTCTTGTTGTAATCCTTTTCATTTGATTCAAGGAAAACTTTTACGGCAATTCACTGTCTCCCTCTTTCCCGGGTCATACAAGAGATGGCGACTCCGCTGGGGACTACGTTTGTCACTGAGGAGCAAATAGTGGCGCAAGATGACGTCCACCATAAGGGGAAGATGGTCGAATCGCTCGTTGTCGAGTTCGACCAGGCGAAGTACGAAGAGTTTCTCTCTTCCGGCTCCAAGAGCCCAAAGACCCGCGTCTGCCGCCGGGTCTCGACGGGGAGTGGCTTCGACGCCCAATCTGTGGCTTTCTCGAGCTCCCCTGCTGCCGACTGTGCCAAGCAGGTACCCGCGCCAACGCCTCTCAGAAGGCCCGCGTGGTCCCAGGCACATCTGCCTTTGCGACCAACCGCGTCGTACAGAACCCCGCGTCAGCGTCTCTCAGGAGACCCGCGTAGTCAAAATCCCTGATGTTCAACATCAGGATGTTGTTGGTCTCTCTCCACCTCCTCGACGCAATCGAAACGCTGAGCGTCGACAGAGAAGACGTGCGCGTCAGCTGCAAGTTGGAACCGTTGGTTGTCCAACTGAGGCTGGACGCGACGTACAATCTCGCGCCTTGCCCGCGCCGCGTCCAGTACGTGAAGTCCGCGTTTGGCGCCCCAAACGCGAGATTCCTTCAGTTAGGTCCTCTGAGGACCAACTCAACAAACGCCAAGGTGAGACCTCCGCGCCTCGTCAAGCGCAAGAGGCACGAGCCCATAGGCGTGGGGCCCAGCAGCCCATCCTCTCTCAAGTGCCTCTGCCCAGACGCACCAGGCAGCAACGCGAGACTCGCGTTTCATCTCAGCAGAGACGCCAGACGCGCGTTACACAGCCGCGTCGCGAGAACCGCGTCCCTGAAGCCTGCGTCCAGGCTGTGCAGCACATGGATGCCTCCCGTCTTCGACGTTGCGAGGCTGATCTTTTCAATCCCCCTCCCATGGATTTGAGGATTATCTGACGAGGAAAAGAAGTGCCAATCAGGCCACTTCGTCGTGTTGCTGCCAACGGCTCATCCGTATGCTCACTGAGTGCCGTTGCGGATCAGGCGTGCACCAGCAGTCTTTAGTCAGACAGCTGACCCTGATTCCTCCGTCAGCTAAAAGAAGACGCTCCCACAGAAGGAGAACCTTCTCTGACGTTGAGTACCCGGAGCTCACTGCAAATATGACAAGCAGAAGCAAGGGAAAACAACTTGCAGTCAGCTCAGACGAGTCCGAGTCTGACTCTGAACCGGAAGGGGTGTATCGACACACTCGCACCCGGACTGGGGCCATTCCCCCGATTGACTATAATGCCTTAGCCCGTGGCATTAATGATTATCACTCCGCCATAGCGGAATCAAGGGCTTCAAACTCTTCCTTCGAGAAGGAGACCTCCGCCTACATGACAGGCACTCCTGAGGAGACGACTAAATGTTTGGAGCAGATCCAGAAGGCACAAATGGATATGATTCTTGCTCAGCAGGAATCTATCAACTCCCTCAAGCAGGCAATTGCACAGCTGCTCGAAGACAGGAGGAGGTCCCCTCCTAAAAAGTCAAAGGGCAAAGGAAAAAGGAAGAAAGCTCATCTTTCGAACCTTCTGAGGAGACGCGGCAATCTACTTCCGGCTCGTCCAAGTCCTCGTCGCAAGTAAAAGGCGACCAAGACCAGGGAAAGGCTCATGTTAAAAGAATGAGTCAACTGGAGCGACGCCTCGAGGCCCTTGCCAATCGCAAAGACCTCCAAGAAGTAGGAGTGGTCCGGCCCTACCCGCTGAATGGGACTTGGTTCCGTACCCGCCCAAGTTCAAAGCTCCAACTCTTCAAGCCTTTGATGGGAAGGGGTCACCCAACCAGCACATCTACTACTTCAAATCCCAAACCGGGAATGTAGTAGATAATGACGCCATCCTGGCACGCCTGTTCATCGGCACCCTGAAAGGGTTGGCCTTTGAATGGTTTATGAAGCTCCCAGAAGGTTCTATTAAGAACTGGGGCGATTTGGAGAAGCTCTTTTTAACACGCTTCTTCGAGGATGATTCCGAAGTCACAATGCCAACCCTTTTGGCTACCAAACAGCGAAAAGGGGAGTCCGTCAAATCTTTCGTGGAAAGATTTCGGAACATGGCACTCCGGTGTCCAAGCGGTATGACCCAGGCCACCCTGGTAGAAACATGCCGCCACAATCTCCAAACCTCGCTCCTTGCTCAAATAGGAGTCACTGAAAGCCGCACCTGGAAGCAATTAGTCCAACAAGGTGAACAGGCTGAGGAGATTGTCGCCCGCGTCAGAGCGGAGGAAGGTAAGCCTAGGCCGGAAAGGTCGACGAGGCGTGCGCCGGACACATCCCTCCAAACAAAGCGGAAGGATAATTTGGCAACGGAGACCAAATCTCCCGCCAAACCTCAATCAGGCAAGGCGAGTGGCTCTTCAAGCCAGCCACACGCCAACAAGCAATATTCCTTCAAGGAAGAACATGTCGATTCGCTCTTTAAACTACTCAACAAGAGCAACCGACTGAAGCTCCCTGAAGCTCGACGCCCAGAGGAGGTCGGCAAGACCGACAATCCCAACTACTGCATGTATCACAGGATGTTGGGATACCCCACCAAAAGCTGCTACGTCTTCAAGGACATCCTTCAGGCTCTGATTGACGCGGAGGTGTTAAAGCTCCGACCAGAGCAGAAGAAGGTGACGGCTAATGTGACGTCGGTTCTCCAGTTCGGGAGACAACCTCCAACGCCTGCGGGGGTGACTCCTGTTCCGAAAGGAGAGCTGAGAGTGGTCAACACAGACCCTCACCAGCAGCATGAGAAAGGCTTGGTACCCGTCCCTACACCTCAAGGGGAAATTATGTGGGTCCACCCTGACCTTGTCAATGAGCAGCAATGGACTACTGTGACCAACAGGAAATCCAAAGGCAAGGCAAAAGCCTCATCCTGCAATGTAGTGGGTGCCTCCTCTCGAGAAGCGGAGACTGATATCCCTTCACTGACCGACTCAGAGGAGGAAACGATAGTCTTGGCCGCAGAGCCCAACCAACCGATGGCGGGAACCCGTTCAGGACAGGCGTACTTGAAACAGTACGACGAGACGGCGGTAGCCCCTCCACAACCATCTGCGGAGCCAGTCAGGCCCTCCACAAAGTCACCTGTGGAGAAGCAGAAGGGGACTCGATTTTCTCGAGCCCTTCAAAAGGGCATCGCGGAAGGATCTACGGCACCTTACCGCTTTGATGTCCTGGCTCAGTTGGCCAATATTCCGGCACGCATTACCTTGTATGAACTTCTTAGACTATCAAAGTCGACCAGGGAAGCTCTCCAAGAAGCTCTGGCAAATGCTGAGGTCTTCATGACCCAGGTGCCGAAGGAGGAAGATGTAGAGGATTGCCTCCACACCTCCCAGACTGCCCCCTGCATCACCTTCACGGCAGATGATATGCAGGTGAAAGGGAAGCATGATCGACCCCTGTACTTCACAGGGTATATTGGATCGTCTGAGGTGAACCGCATCCAGGTAGACCCAGGGTCCGCATTGAGCATCATGCCTCGCCGGGTCATGCAACATCTCGGCATTCCTACCCATCGTTTAAGCCCCACCCAGACAACTATCTATGGTTCAATGCCAACCAGACCCGTCCGATGAGGAAGATCAAGCTCAGGTGTCAGATTGGAAGTCTCAAGTCGGAAGTGACATGCTACATCATCGACGCCGACACTTCCTACAACCTATTGCTGGGAAGACCGTGGATCCACCGCAACTCCATCGTTCCCTCCACTCTCCACCAAGTCATGAAGTACATTGACGGGAGTGGAAAGGTGCAGACGTTGATCGCCGAAAGGCATCCGTTCAAAGGGGTCGAGAATTATTTCACCGACTCTTTGCTGTACCAAGATTCGGTGGAGACGGATGAAGCCCCACAACCAGAGGAGCCAGACTCTGGTAATGAGGCTGACACTGAGCCTGAGAAAGAAGAGTGCCTGTGGGAGTTAGAACCACTTGTAACGGGCACTAATAAACCCGATGTCGATAATACCACCGATGATGTAGGCGGTTGGTATATTAATGAAGATTTAGATTTTGCGTATTTTCTGTGTGTGCTTCTGATTCAATACCATCAGATACTAGCACTGATATAGATGACGATCTCTGGTCGACAATGGGTGCCTTAACATCATTGCATGTACCAGTGAAATCGTCCTTCGAGACATACCAAGACAATGGTAATGCGCAAGAATCTATATTTATGGTTCCAGCAAGACGGAAAGGCCAAAAACCAATTCTTTTTGGGCGAATCTCGTCTGAACCAACGCCCCGCGAAGAATCGAAGGCGAGGAAGAATCCTCTCAGTTCGGTCATTACGAACCAAAAGCGCTCAAAATAATGAGATCCATGGGGTACGACCTGACCAACAAGCCCGGGTTGAACTTCGGCAAAGGAAGGAGGACGTTGCTTCAATCCTTTGTGCCAAAAGGGAAAGCCCCCGATTATTATCATCGGACACGCCGGGGTTGGGCTATGTATCAACTCCGGTCCCATCAGCCTCCGATTCTCAAGAATCGTCGAGCAACGATTACTCTTCAGACACATCATCTTGGGAATCAGATGTCAGTATCGGCAACATCTTCAAGGAACTTTCAGTGAATATGGTTTCGACAAGCTACCTAGAAGATGGAAATGAAGAAATGATCCAATCCGATACAGATCCTTGGATCAAACATTTAAATGCTCTTTGGGATACCCGCTTTGAACAGCGCGAGCCACCCACAGAAGACAAGGTTGTTCAGATCAACCTAGGAGATGAGGCTAACCCTAAGCCCATCTTCATAAGTGACGGCCTGTCACCTTCGGAGAAGAAAGATCTAATATCTCTTGTACAAGAGTATATAGACGTCTTCGCCTGGAATTACGAGGACATGCCTGGACTTGATCCTCAAGTGGCTATGCACCGCCTCAACATCAATCCGGACGCAAAACCTGTCAAACAACAGCAGCGACGGTTCCGTCCAGAGATAATGGAGGCAATTCAATCAGAAGTCAGAAAACTTATTGATTCTGGCTTCATCAGGGAAGAACAACATTCCGACTGGGTAGCCAACATCGTCCCCGTCGCCAAGAAGAACGGGAAGATCCGGATCTGCATCGACTTCCGTGATCTAAACGAGGCTTGTCCCAAAGACGAATTCCCATTGCCAATCACAGATGTCATGATTGACAATACTTGTGGATTCGAACGAATGTCCTTCATGGATGGATTCTCAGGATACAATCAAATCAAAATGTATCCTGACGATGAAAAGCATACCTCCTTCAGAACACCTCTAGGGGTATATTGCTACACCGTCATGCCCTTCGGACTGAAAAATGCAGGGGCAACATACCAAAGGGCCATGAACGCCATTTTCCATCAGCAAATACGCAAAATGGTGGAATGTTATGTTGATGACATCGCGGTAAAAAGCCGCACTAAAGATGATCACATAGCGGACCTGAAGGTGGTCTTCGACATCATGCGGGCTCATCAATTGAAGATGAATCCCACAAAGTCCTTCCTGGGGGTGGCCAGTGGCAAATTCTTAGGATTTGTTGTAACATCCACCGAATTCATTTGGACCTGGAAAAGGTTCGCGCTATCTAGGAGATGCAACCTCCGAGAAATCTCAAGAACTCAGAGGATTGCAAGGACGATTGGCGTACATCCGCAGGTTCATCTCAAATCTTTTCGGAAGATGCCAACCTTTCGCTAAGCTGATGAAGAAGGGTGTCTCATTCACTTGGGATAACGCTTGCCAACAAGCGTTCGAGGAAATCAAGCAATACCTCACCCAACCACCAGTCCTTACAGCTCCAGTAGCCGGAAAGCCGTTTCTGGTGTATGTCCGAGCAATGGATCATTCTTTGGGAGCTCTACTAGCTCACAATGACGATCAGGGACGTGAGCAAGCAATCTACTATCTAAGTAGAACAATGATCGGAGCCGAACATCGGTATAACCCGATCGAGAAGGAATGTTTGGCACTAGTGTTCGCTATTCAGAAAATGCGACATTATCTGGTAGGCCAAACTATAAACGTCATATCAAAAATCAACCCCCTGAGGTTACTTATGACTAAACCTTCATCGCTAAATGGCCGACTGGCAAAATGGGCCATATTGCTCTCCCAATATGAGATGCGCTTTTTACCACAAAAGGCCATTAAGGGACAAGCAGTCGCGGATTTCTTAGCTGAGCACCCAGATCCGAGGGCAGCCAAAGTCTACGAGGATCTCCCAGATGAGTTGCTGAAGTCTGCTTGACTCAGACATCGTTTGAAAGTCAAGTATGGCAACTTTTCTTCGACGGTGCATCAAGAACAAGCCCGAAGGGACACTTAGTAGCAGGGGTGGGGGTAGTACTCGTATCCCCACAAAATTATGTGATTCCCCGAGCTGTCTCATTAACTGAGCCTTGTTCCAACAATGTGGCGGAGTACAACGCTCTTTTGATTGGGATGCAATTCGCCGACGAGATTGGCGTTAAAAATCTCGAGGCATACGGCGACTCCAAGCTCATCGTCAGTCAAGTTCGCGGGGAGTACGAAGTCAGACATGAAGACTTAGTACCCTATTACAACGCGACTATCCGCATGGCCGAGGGGTTTACAAGCTTCTATATCGATCATGTACCGCGCAGGCAAAATGCGCACGCAGATGCACTCGCATCCCTGGCTGCCTCCTTAGCTCTTCCAGCTGGAGCAATGGAGAAGATATTCATCTACAGCCACGACCTGTATTACCCGAGAAATGCTCTCGAGGATTATCAGGAGTCAACGGGAGGTCGTCACCGCGAAGAAGCACTTGAAGCATCAACCGGTCCAGAGCTTAAAGACTGGCGATTCCCCTATATCGACTACGTCTTATACGACATCCTGCCTGAAGACACCAAAGAGGCGGCTGCCATTCGAAGGAAAACCCCCAAATTCTATTATAATGCGATTACGCGAACATTGTATCGTCGATCGCATGACGGGATCTTGCTCCGGTGCCTCTCACCAAAGGAGGCTCAAGAGGTATTGAAAGAAGCCCACGACGGCATGTGTGGAGCCCATCAACCTGGCCCAAAACTGGCACATCGACTCCAAAGATTGGGTTACTACTGGCCCAAGATGATTGCCGATGCCATCACTTATGCCAAGAGATGTCACGCCTGCCAAGTGCACGGCGATTTCATCATCAAGCACCAGGGTACCTCCACTCTACGGCCTCTACCTGGCCATTTGAAATGTGGGGAATGGACGTGGTTGGTCCTATCAGCCCACCATCATCAAAAGGACATCGGTTCATTTTGACAATAACCGATTATTTCTCCAAATGGGCCGAAGCCATCCCTTTGAAAGAGGTCAAATCGTCGAACGTGATCAAGTTCGTGAAACATCACGTTATTTACCGTTTCGGCGTACCTCGGCGAATTATCCACGACAATGGGTCCCAGTTCATTAGCCAGGCTTTCCAGAGATTCTGTGCCAAGTTCAGAATCCAGAGTGTGTCCTCAACGGCATACTATCCTGCCGCTAATGGCCTCGCAGAAGCTTTCAATAAGACTATTGGCAAGCTTCTCAAGAAGTTCGTCTCGAAAAGTCAACAAGACTGGGACGACAAGTTGGGTGAATGCTTATGGGCTTACCGCACAACCGTGCGAACCCCAACTAAAGCTACGCCATTTTTGTTTGGTCTATGGGTGCGAAGCCGTGCTCCCGCTAGAGATCCAAATTCCATCTCTACGCGTCGCCTTGACAGCGGAGATGACAACTGAGGAGAAGCATCGACAGCGACTCCAAGAACTGGAGGCCTTAGATGATAAGCGTCTGCAGGCCCAGCAACAAATCGAGCTCTACCAAGCTCGAATTATCAGAGCCTTCAACAAGAAAGTTAAAGTGCGAACTTTCAAGAAAGGCGATCTTGTCTTAGCCGTCAGAAGACCCATGGTAATGACGCACAAGACAAAAGGAAAATTCTAACCCAAATGGGAAGGACCATTTGTAGTAGAGTCAGTCTACTCAAATGGGTCATATCGCCTCATAACCCCGAATGGCGATACACTTATGTGCCGATCAATGCAGGTTCCTGAAGAAATACTATCCTTAAATGGTATTCTCCCGCTGATCAAGTTAAAAATACACCTCTGATCAAAACAAGAAGAGCTTCTTCATCAATATCCGACGCCCCCGACGGCTAAGGATAGAAGAAAATGTTGGCTTCCAAGTCCAACATAAGTCTTCGACAACTCATCATGCTGAGGGGAATAGCATGGCTAGCCCAACTCAAACGGTAGTTGGTAAAGGCACCTCAAACCCGTTGACAGCTGAGAATTTGCTAAAAATCCTAAGGGACACGTTCCCATTTGATCCGACGCCCCCGATGGTTAAGGATAGAGGAAAATGTTGGCTTTAAGTCCAACATAAGTCTTCGACAACTCATCATGCTGAGGGGAATAGCATGGCTAGCCCAACTCAAACGGTAGTTGGTAAAGGCACCTCAAATCCGTTGATAGCTAAGGGTTTGCTAAAAATCCTAAAGTGGACTTGGCTCCACTCTTTCCTCCAAAATCCCCTACCAATTCTCATCCATAGAATGGTAGGTCTACAAAATACAACCATTACTAAGTTAACACTATACCTCTGGTAATGAAAACTTTTCAATATTCCTTATCGAGTACAAATTTTGCTTGTCAACTCTACACGGAGTATCAAATTTTCAAATTTGTCAAGTTAACACTACACCTCTGGCACTTCAAAATTTTCACTTGTCAATTCTCACCAATAGAATGACAGGTCCTCAAATTACTCTCACCATGAGTCAATCTTTGTCAAGTTGATATCATACCTCTGACAAATTACTGTTAAAGTTTAACACCACACCTCTAAACAGTAATCAAGTTTCTGCCAGGTTTAATATTACACCTCTGACAGTCACTTTTCTTCAGACTTCCACATCGAAGCTGAAATGGATGATGCTAAGTTAACACCACACCTCTAGCATCCAAGTCATTGCTAAGTTCAACAATACACCTATGGCCATGACTTTCCCTCGGACTTCCTTATGCAAGCCGAGATGACCAATGCTAAGTTCAACATTACACCTCTAGCATTACCCTCACTGTTAAGTTAAACATTACAGCTATGACAGTGACACTTCTGAGTTAAGTTAATATCACAGCTCTGACTCACATCCTTGTCAAGTTAACATTACACTTCTGATAAGACCACTTCCAACCCGTTAAGTTAATATTACACCTCTGACGGTAACAAACTTTCCTAGATTCCCCACGAGTCTAGCCCCACTTGTTATTCTCTTCAACAGAATAACAAGTCTACCTAAAAAACATTGTTAGGTTAATACTACACCATCAACAGTGTTTCCATCAAACCCCCAGTTGAGCTCAATCAAGTTAATCCCAAACACTTGATAAAAGTTCACCCTCCCTGGGGGTACCAATTCTACTTGTCACTTTCTCTTATAAAGTGGCAGGTCCATCAAAAATTTCACCCCTGTCAAGTTAATATTACACCTCTGACAGTATCGTGAGAGTTCCTGAAATAGGATCTTTCTCCACAAAGTTTGACTTATTAAAATTTCCATCATAATTTTGACAAAGTCAAAGACTCTTTGCTTCTATGCGTCTAGTTAAAGACAAAAAAGTTCAAGACAATGAAAGAGAAAAAAGAGAAGTGTCACTTTTATTTATTTCCAGGTACATGAAAGTGATACAAAAACGCTCTCTTATACAATAAGATTGAGTGTTACAGTCAAAACGCTCTCTTACAATAAGATGGAGTGTTACAATTGAGGATTACAAAGAAGTCCCTCTCCCTCTCAGAGGTTGCACTCACTCCTTAAAGCCGCGTCTGATTCCAAGTGCGCGATGTTTTGTGGCTACAATAGAAGCTGGTTACACCACGATGCATGATGTAAACATCGAAAAAGCCCTAGCTGACTAAGCTAAGAGCAATGGTGTTCTTGAGGTCCGGTGGAAGCAGAAAGTCTGGCAACCCTTCGTTTATGAACATCTCTTCCCCACAGCAACCATCCAGCAGACATGAGGAGTCCTTGATGTTACTTCTGGGGTGGGAGAGGAAGAGGATCCTACCTGCCGCCGTGTCCACCGTACCTCCTCGCCGCCATACTTACCCTGACCATCTCTTGTCAGCAGGCATGATTGGTGCAGTGGATCTGAAGAGACCTTGGCGAGAGTCGATTCCTCGTCAGGGACATAATATATTCCCTTGTGGACGACGAGGACCATAATATATTCCCTTGTGGACGACGAGGACCATAATATATTCCCTTGTGGACGAACATTGAACAAGTTCGCCGTCTGATATATTCTCCCACGGACTTAGCGAACATGAAGAAGGATGACCAAGCCTACCTGTAAAAAAGCAAACAGGGAATCAGACAATTCGGAGCTTAGTACACTTCAACAGAAGAAAAAACTAAGTCACAGACGCGGCTATTGTCAAAGACTGCAGACGTGGGAATCATCCGCGCAACGAATTGTCAAAGACTGCAGACGCGGGAATGATCCGCGCAGCAAACCAAATCCCCGCGGTGACTGCAGATGCACACACAGGATTCAAACGCAGTCTAAGATTTGCATCTGCGAGACACGATAAGACTCAGACGCCGAAAACTGCCATCTCTCTGTTGGAGGAACAGGAGTTGCAAGATTCGGGTTTGAAGCCTTCAACCCGAGTTGGAATTCATCCAAGTCAGTGGCCTTAAAACGCGAGCTTCATGAGTAAAGCCGCGGCCAAGCACCAAAGACTTCTATACTCGCGTCCAAGGAAGTTTAAGTCGGCGGCGCAAATTTCAGAAGGAATGCACCAACCACAACTTCACAAGAAGGTCCAGATGATATCTCTTTAAGGGGCATACTGAAATTCAAACTTGGTTGGATCTAAAATGTCATGGTAAGTGGGCATGGCATACCCGCAGAAGCCTCTGTTAAGAGTTGAACTATCTGCGTTGAGACGCGGACGTAAAAAGTGCTCAAAGAGACGCTTCCAGCCATTGAAATCACTTGACAGTGATAATCCATTGAAGAGACCAAACAGAAGCATGAAAGCTCTGGGTCATCTTCATCCACAGAGGCACCTTCATCCATGGAGGCAAACCCCTGATAGGGTCCTTGAAGGGAGAAGGCAGAGTCCCTCAGAGTACTCGTTCTCAAACAGAGCACGGTCTAAGCAGCCGCTGTTAAAGAAAGGGGGTGAGTCCTATTTATAGGCAACTCCTGATAACGGTCATTAATGGTTCATTAATTAAAACCGCCGGCCTTAATGACCGCACGACCGCCAAAACCCAACGGGAGGCTGACGCGTGGAACATCGCTTCGGAAAGCATCGCAGGCGCTGATCTCAAACCGTCAGCGCCGGTTTTGCATTAAAGGGCATTAACGCCCAAGCCAATGGAAAACCGTCGCGTGGACAACTGCTTCGGGAAACAACGGATGACCCGGTTTCCCAATCGTCAGCGAAGACTTGACGGTCAAAGATCTCTGAAAATCTTTAAGTCAGGCTGCATTAAACGCAGATAGGAATGCCGCGTCCGGCTGCATTGAACGCAGATGGGAAAGCCGCGTCCAAGAATCTGCGTCACCTTTCTCCAATTGGAAGGCGTTCACCTGCGTTTTAAAGGAGCGTCCACGCGACTCAAAGTCGCGTCCCTTCAGCAAACGGGGCCCTTTCTAAAGGAAAACACTTAGTCCATACTGAGATTAGTGGAAAATACACAAGGCTGCGTCCCTCGCATCAGCTCAAGTCGCGTTTTCATTGACAGGACAAATTCGCGTTACTCAAAGCTGCGTTTGTCCCCACGGATCAATGTCGCGTCTCAAAGGACTTAGTTCTATCTGAGTTCTTACGAACTGATGACCGCGTCTCCCTATGGATTGACGCTGCGTCTCAGTGAAGTCTAAGTTCCTATAGAATGATGACCGCGTCTCACCTTATGATTGACGCTGCGTCTCATCAAAAGGACTTAGTCCTATCTAAGCTCCTATGGACGGATGACCGCGTCTCACTCTATGGATCAATGCCGCGTCTCATCAAGCTCGACGCCGCGTCTTATTGAAAGAACTTAGTCTTACCTAAGTTCAGTATTCACAGCCAGTGATCAGGGAGTTGAATTCATCCACAGCTAAACAAAGAAGATGGGACAAAAACTTCAAAACTTTTATTATATCGAAAATAGTAAAAGTAGATACAAACACTCTAGTAGAGTGTCCTCTTCTTTACAAAAAAAAAAGAAAGAAGGGGAAAAGGCTAAAAGTCTTGATTCAGCAAAGAACGGATGCGCTCCCTGAGACGATGCATCTCGTGCTGACGTGCCTTCTCAGCCTCCATCATGGCTTGGACCCGCAGCTCCTCTTCAGATAAAAAGGGTTTTGCAGCCAGCTGTGCTCGCAGAGATTCCAACCTGGAGGAATGAATGGTCTGGCTTTCTTCAGCTCGTGCCTTCACAGCTTGTTGCTCCTCCAGCCTCTTCCGGACGGTGGCAAGCGTCTTCTCATTATCCGCGATCATGGCTTCCGCCTTAGCGATGGCAGACCGAGCATTGGTAATGGCGAGCTCTGCGTTTTGTCGGATGAACTCGGATTCCATTGAATCGTCAGCCAGTTTCTGACATTCAGCTTGGGAACGCTCGAGATTGCGGACCTCTTCAGCAACTTGTGCTTCCACCTCCTGTCGCTCTTGTTCCTGGGTGGCTAGGAGCCTAGTCAAGATGACCTGGGCTTCTTGAGAAGAACTAGCATTGTCCAAAGACTTCAGCTCTTTCAGGTCACTTCCCAATTGCTCCACCAACAGCATACACGACTTGGCAAGCAAGGAGCCTCCGGTTAATTCGATGTTACCGGCCATGTTTCCGAGAAACGTCCGGGCAAAGTCAAAAGAGCTACGCCCAGACAGGATAAAATCGATGCACGATCGCATCGCGTCAAGGAACTGCTGCACCGTTTTGCGTGTCAGGAAATCCATGGTGTCATCACCCGAGGTACTCCCCGACCCCCTTTCTATCATGAAGAAAGGGGTGCAAGCCGGCTCTTTTTGCGCGAGAGTCGTGCTGACCGGCGATACGGCAAGAGCGAGACTGGCCACTGGCGCTTCCGGAAGTGTTATCGCTGCAGGAGCCTCCACAGCTAATGATGGAGTAATAAGCGCAACCTCTGGAGGTCCAGAGATGTCGAATCCTTGGGCGAGCCCTGCGGAGTGGAAGTCTCCCTGGCTTCAATAGTAACCTCTTCACCCTGCAGAGTGGGTTCTTCCCCAGCCTTAGGAGTTGCCTCCTCTTCTGGCAAAATCGAAGGCTCCCCAATTTCAGTAGTTGCCCTCTCTGGAATTATCTCGGCAACTGAAGCCTTGACTCCTTCGGACTGGGTCAGCTCTTTTACCGTCTCCTCGATATGCGAGGAGATCACAGCTTCAATGTCCCCGGCCAACCCTGCAGCATAAAAGAAGAATGTTAAAACATCCTCTTCAAAATGAAAAGGGAAATTAGGTCAAAAGGTGAAAAGAGTACCTTCAGTGGGAGTAATCACCAGCTGTGATACCGTTGATGGCTCACCCCCGTATATTTCTTCCTCTGAGATGTGGGAGAACTTACTCGGATCAGGAAGAGCGGGTTCATCGCCGTAGTCGACCTCGTCTTCAAAATCGCTTTCCCCTGAGAGTGAGGAAGACGATAGCGCCCCGCACGAGACTTCTGCAGCCGGAGCCTTGCCACCAATTACCCCAGTGGTAGGACTGGGGTCAACTGCCCGAGGACTGGAAATGAAGACACAAGGTGACCCAGGTTGCTGTGCCTCATCTCTCCCTTCATGAGCAAGTAAAAATCCAGGTTGAACTGAAATCCCCGGAATATCGACATCTCCTCCACTCATGATGTCAACCTCTAGCTGCTCATCCTCGTCAGCGGTGGTGGCTCTGTCAACGAGCTCCCCTTCCTCCGTAGACCTACGGTCTCTGCTGCTCGACCTAGGGGCACGGACTAAAGGAACATCCTCTTCAGCTATATCTTCTTCCCTCGGTACCTCAACGACAGCAGGGATGTCTTCGGATCGGGAGACTTCGGTTGTCAAGTCTCTCCGAACCTTCTTGGGAGCAGGTTCAGCAGTTGAAGCAGAGCGCTGACGACGCTTGCTTACCGCCTGTCGAGTCTTTGTCGCTCGTGGCTCCGCCCTTGCTGCTTGCGGCTCCTCCCTTGTTGGTCGCGGCTCCGCCCTTATTGCTCGTGGCTCCCTTCCCGATCTTCTCCCGACCTTCTTCTGGGCCTTCAGGTACTGGTCGGTGAGTTTCGAGTGTTTACCAGACTCTGACCTTGCCTCGAGGTTTGCATTGATGCTCTCAATACATGAAGACGCCGGAACAAAGTCTGATGTCTGGATGGCTTGGAAATACCAAGTGCAGAAGCTAAAGCTCATACGACACTTGGATCCCTCGATAGGTAGACGGAAAGTTGCTCCCGTCCCTCCGGCCACACTGTAGTACCAAGCCGAGCACCTTCGAACAAGTTTCCTTCGAAGGCAAGTCGAGCATTGGGATTCCCGACGTACAGTTGATCGTAGCCAAACTGTCGAGCGAAACGACTCGGCATGTACGGCTCGATGGTGCATGAAGTCCCTTGCCGGAAAAGCACATATTCGGGCCGAATATTGATCAACCACCAGAAGACTCCCGCGGACAACCTCGTGAAGCCGTCTGGGCCAGCGGAATCAGTAAATAGATCCCCGAAAGATGCACCAGAGATCTCGGGGAAGCAGCGATTGAGCTGGTAATTCGCAGGATCTGAAAGTCGCTTTCGGACGTAATATATATAAGATCACGCCAGCTCGAATCCTCTAACCGCTGCACAAAAGGGACGGAACTCTCCCTCCAACGCAGTGCCGTCATCAGAGAAGGGCAGTGCATCACGTACCAAGCCATGAGGTACGTATAAGGCAGCTCGATCCGAGGGTTGGGGCGCTTCACCGTCAGATTCCCCTCCGAGTCAACATACGGCTTACCGTGGGAGTTGACAGTTTTTGGCGCCTCGCAGAAACTCTTGGTTAGCGCCCGCAACCCGCTCTGAATGCCAGCCGCCACGGCCGGGAGAAGGGCTATAGGGTTGCCATGAGCCAGGAGCACCGCCGGGTACACCACGTCAGCAACAATAGCTTCATGTGGCAGCGTGGGCACCATGAAATCACCTAGAGGGGGGGTGAATAGGTGATGGCTATATGAAATATGGCAATTTTGCGGAATTAAAACTTTCACACACAAATAGCACAAATAAAGACTTGCAATAAATACAACAATTAAGGTGGTGCAAGAATTGAAAGGAGTAGAGTTAGAGAAAATTGATCAAACGCAAACGCAAGGATGTGTTTCCGAGGTTCGAGCCACGCTCTACGTCCCCGCCTTCACACTTGAAGGATTTGCACTACTATCGTTGATCCCACCGATCGCCAATACAAGGACACACTTGTCCCTTACACTTGTGATGCCGCAACACCACCCGAAGCTCACTAGCTCCCTTGAGGCCGATGCCTCTACAACTTCACTCCAAGAAGAAATGAGTGATCACACTTGATCACTTTACAAAAGCTCACTTGCACAATCCTAGAACCAAATATGTAGATGTAAAGCTTGGGATTGTGGTGTGCAAAATCTAGAGAGAAGCTAGAGGAATAGGCTACAAGTTGGGTGTTGGGAATTTAGGCTTTGAAAAATCTTTTATGAAGGAAAAGCTTTGAAAATCTTTGTAAAACTCTTAAGAAATATTTTGCAATAGTTGTTTTATCAATATGAGGTGACCCTCTATTTATAGGGGTCAAAACAGCCTCAAAAACTCGTTGGAGACAAATCCCAAAAGAAAAACAGTCAGAAAAACTAGCTGTTGGATCTGTCAGAACTTTTGACAGATTCCGGTCGACCGGGTCGGTCGACCGCCAACGGTCAAAAATATGACCGTTGGGGCTCATCGGTCGACCGGGTCGGTCGACCGAAAACTCCTGTAAACGTAAATGAACTTCGGTCGACCGGGTCGGTCGACTGATATAGACGTGCACAGTATTGTGCACATCGGTCGACCGGGCCGGTCGACCGGTTACTGTGAGTTCTGAAAAACAGAACTTCCAGAACCAGAAAACTTGGATTTTGGTTTTGGGTTTTGGGTAAGATTTTGGAACTTGTAAAAACATGAAGTATAAGCATGTGTCATACTTCAATCATGTTTAAAAAATAGTTTGATAAAATTCTTTTGAACACAAACTTGTTTTTCAATGAAAATGTTTTTCCAAAACTATTGTTTTTCTAAAAAGCGTATTTTCAAATATGTTCTCTTTTAAAAACTAAGTTAGAAATGGAATTGAAAAATCTTTTTGAAGCCATGACCTAACTAAGAGGTGTGTGTGTGATAATCCCATAGCTCTACTTCTAATATCTAGCTTTGACAAAATATCTAAAATAAAAATAAAAATACAAAGCTTGTTTTCTTCAATGTCTTGATCTTGTCTTGATCTTCATATCATCATCTTGATCCCAAAGCATCCTAGTTGTGCATAGCTTGGGAATCTTCATTTTTGCGGCGAACTCCAAATGTGTGAGTCTTTTAGCGGAGCCGTCAAAAACAACCTGTTAAATAACCTGAAAAATTCTGAAACACAAATGTTAAATACATAACTAAATATGTTTTGCTATCATCAAAATAACCGGGATAATGGCCTTTGGGCTAACAATCTCCCCCTTTTGATGATGGCAAAACATATGTAGTTATCACAAAATATTTTGGGTAGAGACTTCAAATGAAGCTCCCCCTCAACACAAGCATATATATAAAATCATACTCAGGCATATTATCACAAATCATAATCATAAACATTTTAGTTCCATGCCAACAAAAGATGCCAAATACTCATGTCATATCATAGATGAAGGAAATGAGTCTCATACATGACATAAATACATAAAACACATAACCATATCCATGTCCACAACACAAAATAAAAATATATGACAAAGCAAAAGATGTCCAACACAAAATATGTCAAGTACATAACAAAATAACAAAGTGTCACAAAATATATCTCTCAAAATAACTCTCCCCCTTTTTGACATCATCAAAAGGGAGGTCACTCCTTAGCACCATCATCACCATCATCGCCGTCTCCGTCATCATCACCACCTTCCTCTGAAGAAGCAACCTCCTCTGGATCCATGCCATCGACTCTGGTGCGCGGTGGAGGAACAGAAGAGTGAGCTCTGGGAGGAAATGGAGGACCGGTGGCAGGGAGTCGACAAGCAGTCGGAGTCCGATCAGGAACGAGCATGTCAAATTTTGAGAAAAGGGCCTGAAACTGGACATCCACGAATCTCATGGAATCAGCGAAATATGACATGTCGTTTCGGACCTCCGCCCGAAAAGCAGCATCCCGGATGTCACGAGCATCCAACTCCGCCCGAATGGCTGCGTCGCGCTTCTCGACCCAGGCCTGGTGCGCCTCGATCTGAGAGCGGACATCCGAAGAGAGAAGAGCTAGTAACTCAGGAGGAAATGCAGGTGCTGCAGAAGAAGAAGATCCTGGTGCTGAAGATGAGCCAGGACCAGCAGGAGGAAGAGGTGGTTGCACAGGAGCGTGTCTACGCAGCTGTGCTTCCATCATCTTCAGGACAACTCCATTGATGTTGGTCAGGGGATTTGATGGAGTTTCAGCAGAAAGATCAAAGTCAAGACCCCTAAGAAGATGGGTAATAAGCATGCCGTAGGGCAAGCTCCTACCCGCAGTACGGATCTGATCAGAGGCCATATGAGAGGCAATGACTCTAGGAAAGTTTATCTTAATGCCTTTAAGAAGGCAAGAGATAATCAAGGGTACACAACCCCTAGCATGGCTATACTCACCATGTTTGGGGACAATGTTGAAAAAGATAATCTTGGTAAGGACTTGAGATTGAAGAGTGTATCGACTCACTACCTCATTTCTAACCAAGCCGGGTTGTCATCCCCGTGAATCAGAGTAGAGGCGGTGAGTGAAGACTCACCCTCAGGAAATTCGAAATCATGTAAATCATGAGAATACACATCTGCTCCGCCAGTGGAGAGATGCAGAATCCTAGCAACCGACCGATAGAGAGGTCGATTTCCCTACCTAGAACTCTAGATGTGATGCGGTTACCATCAAATTCATAGTTGGCATAAAGTAAGGAACAAGGGAAGTGTATACTTGCTCCTTGATGGTCAAGAACTCAACTAGATTATTTGTTTGCAGGATTTGAGGGATACCTAGATGTTCAAAATCCTGAATGGTAACAAATCTCCCTGAATTAATATTTCTAGTGGAGAGATGGGAGTATCTATCAGCAGCTAGATCATTTATAAAGGGCCGTACAGGTCTAGGAACCTGAGATGAGGGTTGAGCACACCCTTCCCCTTCTCAGTTCGAGATCTCTTAGGCATGATGAATAAAAATAAATTTTTAGATTAAAACAGGTTATGGCACGATCTAGAAGCTAAGCAACCTAAAATAGTGACAAAGGAAGAAAGATTTCTAAGTTAGAATTGAAGATTAGAGTCAAAAATTTGAATTTTACCTTAATTGAGAAAGTCCAAACCCTAGACAGAAAAGCCTGAAATTCTCCGAATCCGGTGGTTGGAAGTTGCTGAAATCGAAGATCCGGAAGTAGGATGAAGGATTTGAGATGGGTTTTAAAAGATTTGGATTTGGTTGAAGGATTGGAGAGAAATCAATTTTGGGAGAAGAGATGGTGTCTTCGGTTCGCTGAGAGATGAGAGAGAGAGTGAGAGAAAAAATGAAGAGAAAACACAGTTATAGGGCAAAATACGACGATCGGTCGACCGGTCCGGTCGACCGAATCCACCGAGAGCTCTGTAAATAAGATCGGTCGACCGGGTCAGTCGACCGAAATATCCCGAGACCACAGCAGGTCAGCATCGGTCGACCGGAATTCTGGTCGGTCGACCGGTAGCACAGAAAAAAAATAAAATTTTTCTCTCAGGCAGAGTCGGTCGACCGGAGATTTAAGGGTCGGTCGACCGGCTTTGCCTGAAAAAACAGTTAACAGCAATTTTGCCCAAAAAAAATTTTAAGTAATTTGTAGTCCAAAATAGGTATGATATATTAATCATATAGGAATACCAACAGGTTTTAAATCTTTCATTAAGTCTTAGCAAACATCAAAATACATGCAATCCAATTTTAATTTTATTTTCATATTTAAACAAAGATTTAAAGATGTTGAAGCCGAATACCCAGTGACGGGTTCTGAACTTCATCCTCTTGATTCCTCTTGAATGAGTTGAGGTGCGCAATTGCCATCTTTAAGGTATTTGCTTAAATAGGAAATTTTACAAATGTTTTATTTTTATTTATGAAAATAATGTGTATATGTATACAAGTATATATTCACAAATAATAAACTATACATGTGGACATACTATAAAACAAGGCATGAAACTAAAGATATCAAAAACTAAACATGGCATATACAATCATGATGGAGTTGCAAGTTTATACTAATCATGTATCAATGAGGCATAAAACTAAACTAGCAATCCTATAACAATTGTATATACAAAATTAAACTCTTAAATGGAGATGTTACCAATTTACGGGCAATCTCCAAAATTAGGTGCCTCCACGATAGCGATGCATGCATGATTTATTCTTTAAGCTCCGATGCATCAACCACCCGGGCACCACCTCCTCCTAAGTCTTGGAGGGTGTAGATCCACCTATACCTGTATCATTTAAATTTGGTGGCTCTTTTGGTACCCAAATCTTAGTGGGTCCTTTGGGGTTAGATCCGGGGCGAACCCAAACAAATTTATTCTTTACATTATTCTTAGCATAGCAAAATTTTTCTAAATGGCCTTTGCGGCCACAATGTGTGCAAATATAATTCTACCATTATTATTATTACCATACATGTATGCATGCTTGTGTGGGTGTACATGTTTTTCGTGCATGTGTATGGTGTACATGTTTCCCTTGGGTTACTCCCTTAGGAAATTTAGATGCAATCTTTTTCAAATCAAATGCATAACTTTTTAAAGTAGAATCTAAAACTTCAACACGTTTTTGAATCTCTACAAAATCATTTTTACTACATGATGCAATGGGGGTTTTCCCTTTACAAGCTAGTTTATAATTTGCAAAATCACTTTTTATTTTCTCAAAAGAATTAGACAAATTATTTTTCTCCTTTTCAATAATATTAAGTTTATCTTTCAAGGACTCATTTTCCCTTTTTAACTTTTTATTATGAGATTGCGAAATCTCATATCTATGTTATAATTCCTCAAAGAAATGTGCTAGTTCATCCATAGTGAGGTCATCATCATCAAGAGTGTTATCAAGTGTTACCTTAGAAGCGTCGTCTCCTTGTGCCATGAAGCACATGTTGGCGGCGTCGTGCTCCTCTTCGGATTCCGACTCCGAATCATCCCATGTTGCGGCCAAGGCTTTCTTCTTTCTTTGCCCATTCTTGGATGTGGTTGCTTGTAGAGCGGGGCAATCGGCAATTAGGTGACCGATCTTCTTGCAATGAAAGCAAGGACCGGGTTCATCTCTTTTCTTCTCGTACCTTCCTTGAGGCTTCCCTCTTCGGAAGTTACTTTGCCGTCCCTTCTTGTAGAACATCTTGCCCACCTTCCGGATGAGCATGGCGAAATCCTCATCGCAATCTTCGGATGAGTCATCTTCCTCAATGATAGTAGGAGTGGCTTTGAAGGCAATCGTCTTCTTCTTTGGTGCCTCCCTCTCTTCTCTAACTTTCATCTCCATCTCATGCGTCTTGAGATTTCCGATGAAGCCGGAGAAGTCCATCTCCTCTTTGTCGTTGAGCTCCTTGAGTGTGGTCGCCTTGACTTCCCAAGCTTTGGGACTCTAATCACCTTCCTTATCTTTTGATCATTATCAATCTTGTCGCCTAAGGAAGAAAGAGCATTAGTTATTTTTGTAAAACGAGTGAGCATATCATCAATGCTCTCATTATCAAACATATAGAAATTCTCATATTGAGAACGTAGCAAGTCAACTTTGGCTCTCTTGACTTGAGACGTTCCCTCATGAGTCACAATGAGTATGTTCCAAACCTCAAATGCGGATTTACAATTTATTATGCGTGCAAGGTCATCCTCATTCAATGCTTGGGTCAATGCATATTGTGCCCTAGCATTAGCCTCATAGTCTTTGGAAGTATCCTCGGACCATGTGCTCTCATCACTAGTGGGTTCAATGAAATCTTTGGTTATAGCCCTAGCTACCCTAACTCCTAGGGATTTAAGGAAGAGATTCATTTTCACCTTCCAAATGGGGAAGTTTAAACCATCAAACTTGGGTGGGGATTTAATGCTAGAAAAGTCCATGGATGCCATGAATGCACAAGCAAATGTAAATGCAACAAAAATGTATATAGCCAAATATGGATCTCCCTAAGGTTGTTAGACCTAAGTTGTAGGGTTAGGCTCTGATACCAATTGAAATCACCTAGAGGGGGGGTGAATAGGTGATGGCTATATGAAATATGGCAATTTTGCGGAATTAAAACTTTCACACACAAATAGCACAAATAAAGACTTGCAATAAATACAACAATTAAGGTGGTGCAAGAATTGAAAGGAGTAGAGTTAGAGAAAATTGATCAAACGCAAACGCAAGGATGTGTTTCCGAGGTTCGAGCCACGCTCTACGTCCCCGCCTTCACACTTGAAGGATTTGCACTACTATCGTTGATCCCACCGGATCGCCAATACAAGGACACTCTTGTCCCTTACACTTGTGATGCCGCAACACCACCCGAAGCTCACTAGCTCCCTTGAGGCCGATGCCTCTACAACTTCACTCCAAGAAGAAATGAGTGATCACACTTGATCACTTTACAAAGCTCACTTGCACAATCCTAGAACCAAATATGTAGATGTAAAGCTTGGGATTGTGGTGTGCAAAATCTAGAGAGAAGCTAGAGGAATAGGCTACAAGTTGGGTGTTGGGAATTTAGGCTTTGGAAAATCTTTTATGAAGGAAAAGCTTTGAAAATCTTTGTAAAACTCTTAAGAAATATTTTGCAATAGTTGTTTTATCAATATGAGGTGACCCTCTATTTATAGGGGTCAAAAACAGCCTCAAAAACTCGTTGGAGACAAATCCTAAAAAGAAAAACAGTCAGAAAAACTAGCTATTGGATCTGTCAGAACTTTTGACAGATTCCGGTCGACCGGGTCGGTCGACCGCCAACGGTCAAAAATATGACCGTTGGGGCTCATCGGTCGACCGGGTCGGTCGACCGAAAACTCCTGTAAACGTAAATAAACTTCGGTCGACCGGGTCGGTCGACTGATATAGACGTGCACAGTATTGTGCACATCGGTCGACCGGGCCGGTCGACCGGTTACTGTGAGTTCTGAAAAACAGAACTTCCAGAACCAGAAAACTTGGATTTTGGTTTTGGGTTTTGGGTAAGATTTTGGAACTTGTAAAAACATGAAGTATAAGCATGTGTCATACTTCAATCATGTTTAAAAAATAGTTTGATAAAATTCTTTTGAACACAAACTTGTTTTTCAATGAAAATGTTTTTCCAAAACTATTGTTTTTCTAAAAAGCGTATTTTCAAATATGTTCTCTTTTAAAACTAAGTTAGAAATGGAATTGAAAAATCTTTTTGAAGCCATGAACCTAACTAAGAGGTGTGTGTGTGATAATCCCATAGCTCTACTTCTAATATCTAGCTTTGACAAATATCTAAAATAAAAATAAAAATACAAAGCTTGTTTTCTTCAATGTCTTGATCTTGTCTTGATCTTGTCTTGATCTTCATATCATCATCTTGATCCCAAAGCATCCTAGTTGTGCATAGCTTGGGAATCTTCATTTTTGCGGCGAACTCCAAATGTGTGAGTCTTTTAGCGGAGCCGTCAAAAACAACCTGTTAAATAACCTGAAAAATTCTGAAACACAAATGTTAAATACATAACTAAATATGTTTTGCTATCATCAAAATAACCGGGATAATGGCCTTTGGGCCAACACACCACACAACGCTTCAGCCACAGCATCAAGAAACCTGCCAACAGTGCCCTATCGGAGATAGGGGTCCGGGCTTGATGGTGGAAGCTTTCAAAAACTAGGTCAGGATCGAAACCGTCCTCGTTCGAAACTGTGGTGTAGAAGCCTTCAGGAGCCTGGGTGATCCTGTCTTCAATCTCCTCGTCAGAACTGGGAGCCAGTCGGGTTATCGGATTGTCTTTATGATTGACACCGTTGAATAAGTAACTGGCCCAAGACAGTTGCTTGACTCCCTGCGCCCTCCAGGAGGTTAGCTGACCGCAAATGTGAAAGTGACACATCACTTCCCAGTAAGTCTCGTTCACCCGAGGAAACTCTTTCTTCAAGAGGTGGAGCTCCTCGGTGGTCGGGACATATTCCTCATAGGGAATGTCCCCTGTTGCCAGCCCCGAGACCTCATGTAGCTCGTGCAGTGCAAGGCCCATCTCTCCGACCGGGGTAAAGAATGTCCCCATCAGAGGATTGTAGCGCTCCAGGACCCCGAAAAAGTTATGAAAGCCTGGTGGGACACCCCACTGTACGGCCCTGACCGCCGGTACAGTCCTACACGCTTTAGCAGATCCCCAAGATCGGTGAGGACGAAACCCACCATCCTGCCCCACCAGTAGTTCTCCGTGGAATGGACCCACCCGGGCGGACGGAAACCGACCGGATAATCACCCTCCGCTTCCATGAACGAGTTGAGGAAGGTAGTGCCAAGTTGTGGTATCTCTCCAACCGGAACCTCAGACTTGCGTGACCCAGGGAAAAGGCCGAGAACCGACCTGTCATGGCTATCATGACGGTGTACTTTATGGGAACCCAAATCACCGAGAGTAATCTCAGGGACGTATCGAGAAAGGTCCCATTCCATCTTCCGAGGGACGGACATGTGCTGGAAGTAGGACAGCGGGAACATCCTCTCCATGTCCGGAAGAAAGAATCTTCCACCCTTTATCTGACGGAGCCATTTAAAGTTCCGTCATACACACGATAGCCGCCGTCGTCGATACGATCTCCGAAGAAGAAGGCAGGCTTCTCCAGCTTGACGTGAGCATCCGTTGTGAATGCTGCATCGGTCATAAGTACCCGAAGAGTTCTCATGTCAACATTAGAGAGCCTCTCCCTGCGATCCTGCGACTGGTCAGCAGTCACAGGGACAGTCCTTCGTAGCACAAAGGTCAAGTCCCGGTCAGCACCACCTACACGTCCAAAGTGGCGCGTCTTGGAGAGTGAGGCAGAAGGATGGGGCACTGCAAAAGAAAAGGACACTTAGTTAGATACTTAAATGCTAAGTGTTCATAACCCAGACGCAGAAGAGATACTGGACGCAGGAATTATCAAATCCGCGTCCAGACCTGCGAAACCGCGTCCCGACGCAGAAGAGATATTGGACGCAGGAATTATCAAATCCGCGTCCAGACCTGCGAAACCGCGTCCAACGCAGAAGAGATACTGGACGCAGGAATTATCAAACCCGGCGTCCAGACTTGCAGGATCCGCGTCTCCACCACCAGAAGGTCATGGAATGTCCTTGATGTCACTTCTGAGGTGCGAAAAGAAGGGAGTTATCCACCTTAACCCTTCCATCACCACACCGCCAGAAGTTAAGAAGGGTAACTCCCTTCCTTTCACACCCCTAGATTTCTAATTGCTTGGACGCAATTGCCAGATTCATCAAAATCGGCAGCTGATGGAACAGAACGCAAGGATCAAATCTGCTTTCTGCAAACCAAGTCCGCGTCTGAACCTTCACAATTAGAAATATTCTAAGTGAAGAATCCGAAACGCAGGACCCAATGGTGCGAGGGTCCAAACCCGCGCCTCGGTTATCAACTCAAAGACTGCGTCTGAGACCGCGCCTGAGAATCAAACACGGTTATATTTTGTGTTAAGGATTCTTAGGGTTCTATGAGCTCCCGTTAATGGCGAAATCCACGCCCAAAAGGCATATACCTGGGAAAGCCACATCCTGCGCAGAGGAAGCGCCCCTCTGGACCTCGGCGGCAGTCGCCCGTAAAGAAGAGACGGTTGGCTTAGTCTTGGGTGCCATTTTTAATTCCAGAAAAAGGAGATGAACAGTTCAAAAATCCAGTAATGGAGATGAACAGTTCAACAGAGGAAGAAGAGAACTCTCTTGAGCAAGTGCGTTCAGAGAAGAAAAGAGGTCTCTCTGACTGTTGCCTTTTATAGGCACAAGGATTCGCAAAGATACGCGGCGTGTGACCCGATAAAAGCTGCAGCAAATCATCGCATGACACGTGGAGCAAATCTTCGCGAAGATCATGCGTCACGACTCCCCAGCGAGTCGTCATTTGACACGTGCGCGGTTCAGTTAATGAACCGAGAAATCCGCGCGCCAAAAGGTGAAATTCTGCCGGTTCCCCAGGCCAGCTGGCGGCGTAATCATCACACGGCACAGATTCGCACCCTAGGGACGCACCTCTTCGATGGACATGCCCCGTCAGTATCTCCATAAATGCATTCGGAAGGTCGCGTCTCTCTACAAAGTCCGCGTCCGACCCAGCGGGCCCAACATCGCGTCTGCCTCATAGAAGATCAGGCGCGTTTCCATTGCCAAAGGACGCACTCTACAGAAATCGCGTCTTTAAAGCAGTACCATCTCGGCTTTTTTGAAAAGAACCTGCGTTCGGCCTCCTACTTCTGCAAAATCAGTTCAACAGTACACTGACGCAAGCAGACGACCAACCACTCCTGGCTTAAAGCACACCCGTGACAGACTAAAAGCAATCGGGGAGGTTTAGACTGTGCATCTAGACACTCAACATGATCAACTCTGGTGGCTTCAAAGAGTTCAAACAGTACACTCATGAAGACCAACTTCAGATAAGATCGAACCCGGAGCATCAACAGTCCAGCCATGAAGGTGAATTCAGCTAGAGTCCAAAGTATTTCGAAATCCGTCCCAGTTAACTGCGGAATATTGAAAACTTTGGAGGGGGTTCTGTAGGCTGTCCAAAAGTTACTGGAAGACAAGCCATTGAAAAGTAAAGTTTCAAGCTCTAGACACGAGGGACTATCACCCGCGTCTCAGTATCAAGGCGCGTTGGCTCGACACCGCGTCTCAGCATCAAGACGCGAGGGACTATCACCCGCGTCTCAGTATCAAGGCGCGTTGGCTCGACACCCGCGTCTCAGCATCAAGGCGCGTCGGCTCGACACCCCTCGACACCCGCGTCTCAGCATCAAGGCGCGTCGGCCTGGCACCCGCGTCTCAGCATCAAGGTGCGTCGGCCTGAAACCCGCGTCTCAGTTATAACCGCCTTGGTTAGGGACCAATCACTGCCCACACGTAAGGGAAATCAGCCCCCATCGTGGCGTGTCTTTAGCAGGCACGTGGGTTAGTTACCGCCCATGTAGCGGGGAAGTTGGCCCTCATTGTGGAGCGTTTGTAGGGGGCACGTTCACCCCCTAGGACCTCTATAAATAGCCTCGTTTACTATGAGGTCGGGGAATCGAGAAATCGGCGATCGGCAATCGGGCAATAGAGAGATCGGCAATCGAGAAATCGGCAATCGGCAATCAGAAGGAGAGAAGAAGCAGATCAACTCTTCAGTAAGTTCGCTGCGTACGAGCTAGCTTTCGCCTACCTTCTCTTTTAGAGTTTTGGTAGACAGAGCTGTGTCACTCTTTCTACCGGCCGAAGAGGAGATCCCTGAAGGACGGTCATCTGGTCAATGGAGAACAAGATTCACTCTCCACCGCCACACGAAGAACCCAGCCTTAAATAAAGGGGGAATTCAAGATTCAATATTCTCCCTCCCTTGTAACCGAAAGGAACAGTTCTTGTTGTAATCCTTTTCATTTGATTCAAGGAAAACTTTTACGGCAATTCACTGTCTCCCTCTTTCCCGGGTCATACATGAAGCAGATTTGAAATCCAAGATGATCACAATACAACATGGAACAAAATTACTAGCTGCATTAAAAGAGTAGCTAAAGATGTACTTGGTGAGTCAAGGGGTGGTGCTCCACTATGTAAGGTTACATCATGGTGGAATGAAGAGGTAAAAACTGTCATTAAGATCAACGAAACTCTTACAGAGATTTGAAGAAAAATTGTGATGGGATGAGTTTTGAGAGGTATAAGCTAGCCAGAAGGAGGCTAAGAAAACTGTTCAGAATGTAAGAGCTAAAATGTATAAAGAAGTGTGAGAAGTTGGACACCAAAGAGGTAAAAAAAGGATATATAGAATTGCTCGAATCAGAGAGAGAAAGACTAGAGACTTATGTACTGTGAGGTGTGTCAAAGATGAGGATCAGAAGATTTTAATTTGAGATGAAGAAATCAAAAAAAGATGGAGAGAGTATTTTGACAAACTGTTCAATGGTAGTTTTACTCAAGATTTGGATGATCTTACCATTCAGTAGCAAGATATGAACCGTAATTATCTGTGCAGAATTAGTAAATTTGAAGTTAAAGAGGCCTTGAAGAGGATGAAGTCAAGAAAAGCTATTGGCCCGAATGGAATTCCTGTTGAAGTATGGAGATGCTTAGGAGAGGTGGGCATGAGATGGCTGACGAACCTCTTTAACAAGATCTGACTAAATAAAAAGATGTCAAATGAGTGGAGAAAGAGTATCTTTGTACCTTTCTATAAGAACATGGGTGATATTCAGAGTTGTTCAACTATAGTGGAATAAAACTCATGTGTCACATCATGAAGCTTTGAGAAAAGGTAATTGAACATAGGTTAGGGCTGAATATTAAATATCTGAGAACCAGTTTGGGTTCATGTCGGGGCGATCAACGACAGAGGCTATTCATTTGCTTCGTCAACTTATAGAGCGATTTCGAGAGAGGGAGAGAAATTTGCATATGGACTTTATTGTTTTAGAAAAAGCATATGATAAGGTGCCAAGAGAGGTATTATGATGGACATTGATGAAAAAGGGAGTCTCCATCAAATATATTGACATAATCAGAGACATGTACGATGGAGTAGTGACAAATGTCAGAACTTGTGGAGACATAACAAGTGATTCTTCTATCATAATTGGATTGCATCAAGGATCTACATTGAGTCCATTCTTATTTGTCATAGTGATAGATGAGCTTACTAGAGTTATTTAGGATGAAATACCGTGATATATGCTATTTGCTAATGATATTGTCCTAGTTGATGAAACGAGAGTTGGGGTAAATATAAAATTGGAGTTATGGAGGCAAAATCTAGAATATCGAGGTTTTAGATTAAGGACCAAAATAGAGTATATGGAGTGTAAATTCAGTAAATAGGGAATATAAGATTATAGTATTGTGGCATTAGATGGTCAAGAAATACCGATGAGCAGTCATTTTAAGTACTTGAGTTCTATTATCCAAAAGGATGGGGAGATCAATAGTGATGTCAACCATAGGATCCAAGCCGACTGGTTGAAATGGAAGAGCGCAACAGGAGTATTATGTGATCGTAATATTTCGTTATGCCTGAAGGAAAAGTTTTATCGGACTGTTATTAGGCCAGCTTGTTATATGACACAGAATGTTGGGCTATAAAAAGATATCCTGCCCAGAAAATGAGTGTAGCAGATATGCGCATATTTCGTTCGATGTTTGGTAATACGAGGAGAGATAAGGTGAGAAATGAGGATATTCGTATCAAAATAGGCGTGACCTTTATAGAAGAGAAGATGAGAGAAAATCGCCTACGATAGTTTGGTCATGTGCGACGTAGACCGACAGATGCGTCAGTCCGGCGAGTAAAGCGTATCAAATTAGGGAAATTAAAAGAGCGCAGGGAAGATTGAAGAAAATATGAATGGAGGTAATATGACAAGGTATAGAGGCTAAAGGTCTTAGTGAAGGCATATTGCTCGATAAGAATTAGTGGAGAAAGCTGCTTCATACGTCCGATCCGACATAATTCTCTTTTGGTTCATATAGCCTATCCCAAATACTTGAGACAAATGGCTTAGTTGTTGTTGTTGTTGTGTAGCACATATATTATCGTCTCGCTGGTCTGAAGATAAACGTTTGATCTCTCTTTACATTAGGCTAAACTTATATGTATTCTGTAGCGAGTAGTGTGATCTCGGTAACAGTTGCTAATATCTTAATAATGATACCATATTCTTGCGAAAAGCCACCGGCCACCAAATTTGCTACATACAGATTTGGTGGCTAAAAGAAAATTCCCCCCCCCCCCCCCCCCCCCCCCCCCCCCCCCCCACCTCACACACACACAAAATTCGAGTGTATTGATGGTAAGATCTTTGTGGGCATTAGTTGCCATCAAAGCAATGTGTGCAGCTTCTTCTTGATAGACGTACTAAAGTGGATGGTTGCTTGAAAATATTACAAGTTGGAAGCATCTCGCAATGGGGATAATCTCATTGTGAGAGTGGGGGCATATTATCAAAAGCTGAGACCCGTTGGAGAGGTAGCAACAAATGTCACGCGCGCGAGGGCTAGAACTGACGACCTGTGAGCTGACCGAAATGCCACTTGCGGGGGGTGAGGTTAGAGTCGAACCTGGGCCAGGCAATTATAATTTTAAGCCTGCCCTAGCATAGGTTTTCGGCTTGATTCTTAATCGGGCTAGGTTTAGGCTTATGAGACGCAATGGCTTGAGTAAGTTGTTCTTATGAATCTATAACCTCATTATTTGAGTGAGAAATAGATATTTATATTTCTTTGTTGTTATACGTGTTGGATTCTTGCATTATGTACATATTGAAATGAATTTTATAAAATAGTGAATCTCTGGCAGTCACATTATTGGACTAATGAATTTTATAAACTTTAATATCTCTCTATTGTTATAAGAATGAAAAAAAAAAAGCTTGGTTCAATAGTAAATAAGTTTTACTCATTATCATTATCACGATTATTATTATTATTATTATTCATAATTGTAAATATAGTTTTAGTAGTTACTTTTTTTTTTAATCTATTCTTCACTAAGCATATATATATATGTTAAAATTTATATTCTTATTTTGAAAGAATATGGATCTGATTATGGCTCAAGTTTTGACAAGTTTGTTTTAAACTTGTGCCTAGAATTCCAAGTCCGACATGTAAATGGGCCGGACTTGGGGTTTATGACGAGTATATGGACCCGGAACCCAGTATGTGAGTCCACATTAAGTCCCAAGTCCGGCCCATTCCCGACCCAGATGGGGAGCTTTATTGGGTCTGAAGCCATTTAAGCAGGTTTGAATTCATGAAAGTGGGAGGAAAAATGAGAAGTGTGAGCGAGAAATGTGAAAGTATAGTGAAAAATTAAGATTTATAAAAATAAATTTTTCGGTGTTTGATTATAATGTGAAAGTGTAAGTGAAAAAATATATTTTTCAGTGTTTGGTTAGTAATATGAAAGTGCCAGCAAAAGAGAAAAAGTTGACAACAAAATAATATTAAATTAAATATTATTTTGAAAGTGACATTTTTTAACTGTAATTGTGTTGCAAGTGAAATTTAATATCAAAATTTATTGCATTAAGTTACAACTTATTACAAATGAAATTTACATGACTACAAAATTAACTATAGCACTATGAAAACGAGAAAATGATAGTGTAAAAGTGAGGTGTAAAAAGTAAAGAGGTCCATTTCTCATTTCCGATTCAAAACAAATAAGAGAAGTGAGAAACTCATTTTCTTCCCACTTCCATGAATCCAAACCCGCAACCGTAGACCGTGATTTAATGGCTTCCATGCCTGGTATAAGCTAGCGTTTCATTTTTGCAGTTAATTCATCTTGCAATGGTTCATTACAAGGCATGGTATGAGTAAAGACAGTAAACTTGAAAAGGGAAGTGATTGACAGCAGCGTTAGACCATGAATCAACAAATGCCATGTATGCATGCTCTATGCTAGTATTTCATCTCTGCCAACTGATTTAGGGCGTGTTTGGCCGCCAGAAAGAGAGGCGAGGAAAAGTGTGTGAGCTCCCGCGTGTCAGATTTCTTCCGTTTTCTAAGGTTTGTGATAGCAAATCTGACATACAACTGTTAATGTAAAAAGCTGAGGTGGAGGAGTTTTGCCCCTCAACTCTCCGGACAAACAAACAATTTGAAGGAAAGGAAAAGATGTGGGCTTACAGTATTAAAGGCAAAAATTGGAGTTTTCCTTCCTTTCCAGAGCAAACAAACAACCTTTTAGTGAGTAACCTCGAGATCTAAGATCACTTCCCGGGGGGTGATTAACCGGCCCCCTCAACAAGTTAAGAGACATTTGGGTATTCTCCAAGGGGCCGGAATTTTCCCCTCCCAACCAAAGTTCCTACAAGTGTCCCTTTTGAGGAGGTTAAGAAGTCTTTTAGCAGCCCCTTAATGCGATTTTAATATTTAATAATTAATTAATACGTAAAATATTTAATTAAATTTACTTGTTACAAATTTATTAAATAAATAAAAAATTCATTTAAAGCATAAGATATTTAAACTTAAAGGTGAAGGGTACATTCAAGGGAGTATCATTGGAGATCAATGGTCACTTAATAGTCCCTTAGCTCATTTAAGGGAGTACTATTGAAGATCAATGACCCTTTAATGGCCTCTTAGCCCCCTCTACCGCTTAAATAAAAGATCACCTCCAAAAAGATGCTCTAAGAGATCACATCAGTGGGTTTTGTAATACAATTAGGGGAAGTACTCGCCAGAGATCTAATATAACTGCAAACAAATTTAACGCACAAAATTCCCGTAAAGAAAGCTGGCTAAACAAAAGAAAAATCATAAAAGAGTATAAAAATTTACCTAAAAAACAAAAAATGGAAATTAATATTAAGTCAGAAAACGAGGTTATAGAGGAGATCAAATATAAAATTTTGATTTTTAGTTTAAAAGATCCCTGACTAAAGAGATTATGTGAAAGAACAAAAAAATTGATTTTTAGTTATAAACGAGTTAATGGAAGAGATAAATATAAAAAAAAAAAATGATTTTGACTTAAAAAGAGACGTGATCTGTAGAGATCATGCTAAAAAAAAAAAAGATATTGAGTTCGAAGATCTCGGCGATATTGTCAAAACAACTTCATTTTTTTGGTTAAAAAAAGTGGGAATAAAAGGAGATTAGGGTCAAACTCATTAAACTGGTCAACTCACTTATTTAGTAATATTAAATTTTAATTGATAATTAGTAAATTAGCATTACATTAATATTAAAAATTCCGTAAAGAAAACAATTAAATATAATTAAATAAAATTTTAAATAGTTATTTACTTATCTTAAACTATTAATTTTATGATTATTACCATTCAATTAAGTTACTAATCATTCGCTCCCACAAAAATGATTTGTAATTAATGATCATTTAAATTCAAACAAGTCATTTGAGATTGATCATTAGTGATTAATAATTGACAGTTAATAAATAATAAACATACAAGAAATTATAGTTAATAAACAACAAAGAATTATCTACTGGCTTTTACAACAATTAGAACTTTTTACAGGGTTATGGAGAGTGAAAAATTCACTGATTGTTGGGGTATGAGAAATGGAAGGTGACTCGTGTGGATGACATGCTCACGTTGTTCACATTTC
Organism: Agave tequilana; assembly: GCA_038442645.1. Taxonomy (NCBI): domain Eukaryota; kingdom Viridiplantae; phylum Streptophyta; class Magnoliopsida; order Asparagales; family Asparagaceae; genus Agave; species Agave tequilana. Next base: position 116,445 of record JAVJIF010010570.1, read on the forward strand.
ATGTACATGATGAGTTGTAACTCGATTTGAACTGAGTTGTGTAGAATTAAAATATTAATCAGTGGGGTTGGTTGAATTTTTTTTTAATCCAGCTTTGTTTGTCTCTTCTCATGCTGCAGCCTTTCTGTTAATATCGCAGAAGTTCACCGATGAACCAAATTTCATCACGCACGTACACTTCTTGATTTAATTATGATGACAGTAATATCGCCATCAACCTCTTTTGAATTTTCTGAATAGATTGTTTGAATAGATTGTTGAACAACAAAAGCAAGAATCACTTTCGAGTGGAATACAATGTTAAAACAAGAAAACATTAGTTTCAACTTTAAGAATAAGATACACCACGAATATGTTAGAGGTTAGACGTGTTGCATCCTACTTGTTTGATTTGCTGCAAACGGAAGAAAATGTGTAAGTGAAAAACTTGAATTTGAAATATAAAAGTGTAAGTGAGAAACCGAGATTTATATCAGTTTTTTTTTTAATATTTAGTTGTAATGTAGAAGTGTAAGTAGAAAAATATATTGTGTCTTATGATGTTTGATTTGTAACGTGGAAGTGTAAGTGAAAAATTGACCACAAAATTAACTGTTTGTTGATTTAAAAATTCAATATTATTAAATTAAATCTTCTATTAAGATTAAAATCTATAATAATTTTGTCACTTAGATATTAAATAGTAATAAAACATTAAATTATTATTAAAAAATAATATAATATTAAAATTTTAAACTATAAATAAAAATTAAAATTTTAAAATAATAATTAAAACTAATTAAAATCATTAAATATTAAAATATTTTTTAAAAATAATATTTTATATTTATAACTATTAAATTAAAATTAAATATTTAATATTTAAAATTATTTAAAAATTAAAATATTAAAATAAAAATATTAAAAATTAGAATTAAATTAAATTTTTATAAAAATATTCATTGCAATATTAAATATTAATATTTTTAATATCAAATATTAAAAAAAGTAACTGTGCAAGTGAAAAAATGAGAATATAAAAGTGAAAAATGAGATTGTAAAAGGTACAAGTGGGATGCAAATCTCACTTGTTTTTTTACGGTTAAACAAACGGTGAAAGTGGAAAAAAAAATGTTTTCCTACTTGCAACTTATCCTCCGTTTTCCTCAAAACAAACATGCCTTGGTACTCCTTGAACTTCAAGGTGAATAACCTACAATCATCAACACCTTCTCGACGAGGGGCACCTTGTATGACATATGCTGGCCATTGCCATCCACATTTCGTCGCATATCTCTGAGCATTACAAATGATCTCCAAGCAGCATCAACTTGTAATCGTATTGCTGCTCTCAACGTAAAGTTTTTGTAAACCAAACACATTCTTAAATAATATGAAAATGCATGTATGAAATTTGGAAGATTGTTTATTTAAGACGATAATTACTACAACCGGTAGTGCATTAACATGTCTCCATGCAGAATCTACAATTGATAACAAGTCAATAATCTGAAACTGTCTACGTGGAATGCGTATCACTATTACAAAACCAATAGTTGGTGTTGTTATGAGTATCAATATCTAGAGAAACAAGAGAAAGACATTGTCTACAACACTAAAGGAACACTGGTTTGTAGCAGTATACGTTTGAAATGGTAAGAGAGAGACATTCCATTTTAGAACCAAATGCCTCCGCTCAACACTTATTTTACTCTTACTTGTTCTATTGATATCAAATTCAAAAATACTAATAAGACCTCTCTCGTTGTCACTACTTTCGATTGAAATTTCTAGCAGTTTGAATTTCAATGGCGATGAGTTGAAAAAAGTGGTGAAAGAAGAAGAGAGAGAGAAGAGGTTGGGGAAGAAATAGGAGAGATCCCCTAATTTTATAGAGCCCAATAAGCTCCGCACTGAACTCAGTGTAAGTAACTGCTATCACAAACATTAAAAAGAAAAGAAAAGAAAAATCAATATGATCGTTGCCCCCCTCTCTTTAGGGCATATTTGGTTGTCTCTTGAAAAGCTAAGGATGAGCCTGTAGGACTCACGCGCCCAACTCTTTCAAAGAAAGCTGCGTGCATGAAGTCCATCGTACGACTTTCCAAGCATTTTATCGCTCGTGAGAAGGAACCCGATCAGAAAAAATTCATATCATTACAGACTTTTTATTTATTTTTATTTTCTTTTAACACAATCGAATAAATTTTGTGAAAATTCAACGCGATAACTGCTTTAGCCTTGTGCCATAAACGGCGAAGGTAGAAAAATAAAAAACGATACTCCTGTCACCTTGCTCTGCGTGCTTGGTGCCTCGTTAGAAGCGCAGCGAGGCCCAAGCCCATGGCAACCAGTCAGGATATGCTAAAATATTTTTAGAGAATGATGCCATATCCTTTTTAGATGCATGCTATGGTTGCCGTTGGCACCTTTCTATTGGGGTTGTTTGAGTAAATGTGAAGGTGAGAAAGTGAGAAAACAGTAATAGTTTCCTTTAAAACTTGAGAATTAGCTAGTGAGTTTCTCAGTACTTTCATGTTATTAAGAAGTGTGAGTTTAAAAATGTTATATCTTTTTTGGTGTTTGAATGGTAATATGAAAGTGAAAGTGGAAAAGTTGACCAAACGTAAAATAATATTAAAATAAAAATTATTTTAAAAAATAAAAATTAGATTGTAATTAGAATGTAAGTGAGATTTACACAGCCATAAAATTAACTGTTTTGAGGTACAACTTATTACAAATGAGATTTACATGACGACAAAATTAACTGTAGCACACTAGAAGTGAGGAAGTAATTGTGTAAAAGAGAAAAGAGAAAAAGAAAAAAGTTTTTCTCATTTTTCTTTTTCAGTATTTGAATAGATAAGAAAGTGAGCAATTATATTTTCTCATTTTCTTACTTCTGCCCACTTTCTTGCAACCAAACACACCCAATTGTGGAAGGCCATTCCCCTGACAGCTCCATGCAGCCCATTTGAGGTACCCTTCAACATTACGGAAGCATTTGTCAAGCTACACGAGATATTTTTGTTAAACTAAGCAGGCTTAATTAAGGCAACTTTTCAATCTTGACTTTATTAGTTTTTTTTAGTTTCTTTATATATAATTATGAGATTTGAAATTCTCAATCCAGCTAAATAAGGCGGTGTTTCCAGAAAACATCCAACTAGTTCAGGCTGATAAATAATGCTCCGCGAGATTCTAGGAGTATGAACAAACCATTCTCCTCCATTTGAATAATTCAAACCTGTGGACAAGAACAGAAATCTTAGATTCTTTAACTTTATTTGTACCTTCGTGTGTTACCTGAAGAGTATGCCATATTTGATTTGCAGAAGTGGCTGTTGATACACGGTTGAACTCTTCTTTGGTTAAGGCACAAAATAGAGCATTCATCGCTTTGGCGTCAAGGTTCGCATTCCTCTTTTGATCATCACTCCAAGCGTTGTAGTGGGTAGTAGGCTTGGTGTACGGTGCTTCTACGATGTTCTAAAGTTCGTAGTTGAGCGATTACAAGTAGATCTTCATTCTACACTTCAAATAGTTGTAGTTGGATCCATCAAATAGCGGTGGACGTTGTGTAGAATGTCCTTCTTTGAATTGTGACGAAGGGAACTCCGTTGCCATCCTTGTAGATTGTTGACTAGGTATGCAGTGCTCTGATACCAATTGTTGGTCCCGATATGATGCCAAATGTGGATCTAATATACGAAGTCAACACTCACAAGAATATTAGTATAAAGGAAATAAATATATTTGCAAATAAAGAAAAACAAATCACAGAAAAGTTAACAATCGCAAACACTTGTGATTTATCCTGGTTCGGTCCTCGTGACCTACATCCAGTCCCCAAGCCTCCCGCTTGAGATTTTCCTTTATCCTTGACTTTGTACACCCAAAATCAACACCTTGCACACCACTTGACAAATCCTTTTGCCAAATGTGTACAACTTCTCTTACAACCAAGAGAACAAATACCACCTTGTACAACTTCTCTTCTACACTAAGAAGACGCTCTTGTACAATGAATTCTTTGAGTGATTACAACCTTTCTTATAAGCCTTGATTCAGTATGTGATCGTGGACAAGGGCTAGTATAGGAGAACTTAAGAAATCTTCACTTAGGAATAGGATTTTGGTGAAGAACTTGAAGTGGGAACAGTTTTCAGGAAACCAGAATGTTTGGCAGAATTTTTGGTAAGAAAACTGAAGATTTGCATTGGTATTTTGCCTTAGATTAACAACCCTATTTATAGATGCACTCTAGGGTTAGTTAGGGTAGTTATTAGGTGCAATTTGAATGTTCAAACATTGGAGAACGTTGCAGAAAATACCAGAATACAGAAACTGTCCAACAGTCAGAAACTGCCTATAGTCGACTTGAGATATAGGTTAGTCGACTAGTCTAGGCAAATTTCCCAAGATTAGTCGACTATAGTGAGGACCAAGTCGACTAGATCATGATAAGTTCAAGTGACAAGTTTCTGGACAACTGAACCAAGTCGACCACAACTAACTTATGAGTCGACTAGGCCAGCGATTAGTCGACTAGGGGAAAGGGTCAAGTCGACTACAAATGTCTATTAGTCGATTAGGTTTTCTGTTAAGTCGACTAACAGGACAAACAGAGAGTTGGGATCAATTTGGACACAAGGTTTAGTCGACTAAGGAATTGGTTAAGTCGACTACACAATGGATTAGTCGACTTGAAAGGAGTATAAGTCGACTAAGTGACTATGATATGTGTGTGTGCATCAAGGCTTTTCACATGCTATTTCACTATTACAAAACATATCATTAGCAACTCTCTTTGGGAAGTCTTGATCATGAAGAACTCTTGAATGAGCTTGTGTTAGAGCTCCAAATGATTTGCTTCACAAATGTCTTCATCAAAACAAGTTCCAACATTAGGTTCCTCAAGAATGACACACGGGTCTCAGCTGGTTGGTGGGGACGCGACTCTGACTCAATAGAGACGCAGCTCTGGTCCCTTGAGAGGGCGCAAACTCAGGCTGTACTGAGTTATGATTGAGACGCGGCTTTCATTTGCAGTAGAGATGCAGTTTTGGGCCCCTCAAGAATGACGCACGGGTCTTCAGCTGGTAGGTAGGGACGCGAATCTGGTCCCTTGAGAGGGCGCATCCTTGAAGCGCGAACCTGCGTCCTTGATAAAGGAGACGCGGCCTTCAGGTTCAGGACGCAGCCTTCAAGTCTTGTGAATGGGTGTGAGCTCAAGACGCAATTCCTGAATAGTCGTGGATGGTGGATCCCACTCGCTGAGGAGACGCGGCTATGGACCACTTCAGGAGACGCGGTTGTGGATTCTTCAGTAGGAATGAAAGGAACGCAGCCCTCAGAATTATGAAAGGTCGCGGACTTGTGGACACGACCTTTGAGTTTGCGCTTGATGTTGCTTCCTGAGCGTTACATGCAGCCCATCGTAAAGATCTTATTGGATCTTTTAATGCCAGGTCGGCGTTGACGATTGGGGACTTGTGTCCTTCAATGTTTCCCGAAGTGGCAATCCACGCGTCAGCTCCTTATTGGACTTGATGTTCGTGCGAGAATTAAGGCTGATGGCTTTGATTTTCATGCCATTAATTGTAAGCCTTATGGCTTGCCTATAAATAGCCCTCATCCCCCTTAACAGTCTATTAGTTAGATTGTTTCCTTTTGAGAGCATGCGTTCTGAGGGTCTTCGTCTTGATTTGTCTATCTTCTCTTCAAGGAGATGTGTTCCAATGAACATCAAGAACTCAAGGCTTCCATGCTTTCCTTTAATCTTTTCCAAAGATTATCAGTGTCAAGTGATTTCAAGATCAAAAAGCATCGCCTTAAGTGCTTTTACGGCCGCGCTTTGATGCATAAAGTTCAACTTCTAGAGAATTCTTCTCCGAGTAGGAACCAATTATCGCCATGAAATACTCAGTCCTTCTGAGTTTCTGTCTTCCTATCCATTGAAGAAACACGATCTCTTGATCTCTTCTTGAAGTCTGATTGATGTGCCTGTGTTCGGAAGTCGCGTCTTTCAGGATTCTTGATGAAGAGATCTGGCTGACTTTTAATTCTAAGTCATAAGTCTTTTGATGCGAGTGTGACAAACTCTGTACTTAGATCTTAAAACATGAGTTTTGTACATAAAGCCCACATTTGAGGTTCTTAACTTAAGAGAATTTTACTCTTTCGAGACCTCTGGACATAGATGTGGCAACCTCTGTTTCTCAAACGCGGGTGTGGCGAACTCTCCGTCTGGGTTACCTTGCATCTTTTATCTTGGACACAGGTCTGACACCAAACTACGTTCAGATCTGCACTGGCCAACTCCGCGTCTGAAGTTCACAACTTCAATCGCGTCTGCTCTTCAGCTTTTCTGTTTCTGCCTTAACAAAATTTTAAATTTTTGGTTTTTTGCTTCTTGCAGGTTCTAGGAGCCTCAGTCAGTTTTTCACATCTTCGCTGGGCTCATGGGAGAATATTTTGACCCGCTAGCTTGTTCGAGCTCTTGAGATATCCGTTAAGGCCTTATTGAACATGATGCACTAGCAATGCTCTGGTTTTTCATGGTCACAGTGGGTATGGTGGTGGGTATAGTCCTCTTGCAGGTCACGGGAAAGAGGACGTCACCTGTAAGGTCTCGGATCCTCCCTTCACCAATCTTACCCCAGAAGTTACATCGACGAAAAATCCATGTTCATTAGATGACTTTCTAGTGGTGGAGATGTTCATCAATGACGGATTATGGCCCACACCAGTTGGTCAGGTGGAATCAGAATGTTCTTCTGCATTTCGACCTCGAGAAACACTATTGTTCTCGGTTAGCGATGAGCTTCTTCAATGTTTACATCATGCATTATGGTGTAATCAGCATCCGATCGTCTCAACACTGATCCAATGGAGGAAGAAAGTGGTCTTTCTTCGGCGCTCCTCCAAACATCTTGTATTTGGAGCGGTGTAGATGTCTTGAGGAGTGCGTGCAACCTTTCGCTGAGAGAGAGGGACTTCTTTGTACTCCTTTATTGTAACACCCAATCTTATTATATAAGAGAGCGTCTTGTATCACATTCATATGTTTGAACATAAATAAAAGTGACACTTTTTCTTGTCTTCTGATATGTCTTGAATTCCCCTTTTTTTTCATTGAAAATCAGACACATAGAAGTAGGGACTCTTGACTTACTAAAAATGCGATAATTAACTTAACAAGTCAAAGTTGGGGAAAAATTTCATTTCAGGAATTTAAGATTATTGTCAGAGGTGTGATATTAACTTGACAAAAATGTGGGTCAGAGGTGTGATATTAACTTGACCTTGACGGGAATTTCAGCTTCATTTGGGAAGACTGAAAACATCACTGTCATAGGTGTAATGTTAAACTTGATAGTGAAGGTAATGCTAGAGGTGTAATTTTGAACTTGGCATTGGTCATCTCGACTTTGATATGGAAGTTCGAGGGAAAGTCATTGTCATAGGTGTATTATTGAACTTAGCAATGAACCGGACACTAGAGGTGTGATGTTAAACTTAGCATCGCTCATCTCAACTTTGATATGAAACCTGAGGAAAAGTGCCTGTCAGAGTTTATTATTGAACTTGACAGCAAATTAATCACTGTTAGATGTGTGGTGTTAAACTTAACAGTAATTTTAAGAGGTGTAATTTGAATTTGACAAGAATTGGTTTGCGATAGGATCAATTTTGAGGGCTTGTCATTCTATTGATGAGAATTGACAAGTGAAATTTAGAATGTCAGAGGTGTAATTTTAACTTGACAAGAATTGATCTGCGATAGGAACAATTTTGAGGACTTGTGACTCCATGTAGAGGAGAGACAAGTGAAGTTTATACTCTTTAGGGAGTATTAAAATTTTTCATTATAGAGGTGTAGTGTTAACATAGCAATGATTGTATTTGTGGACCTATCACTCTATGGAAGAGAATTGGTAGGGGATTTCAAGTGGAATGTAAAATGAACTATCAGGTTTAATATTAACATGACAATAGTTGATTTTCTGAGAAATAAGAAATTTGCCGTTAGAGGTGTAGTATTAACATAACAGCGAGGATTACTAATGAGTTTTGTTGTCAGAAGTTTAATATTAACTTCACTGAATCCACTGGGGATTGGAAATATCCAGTTGTCAGAGGTGTAATATTAACTTGACTGAATCTACGTTCATTTCATTAGGGAGATGAACACAGTGTTTTTTGTGGCCCTACCATTCTGTGGGTGAGAATTGGTAGGAGATTTTGGAGGAGAGAATGGGACCAAGTCCTTTAGGATTTTTAGCAAACCCTCAGCTATCAACGAATTTGATGGGCCTTTACCAACCACCATTTGAGTTGGGCTAGCCATGCTATTCCCCACAGCATGATAAGTTATCGAAGACTTATGTTGGGCATAAAAGCCAGCATTTTCCTCTATCCTTAGCCGTCAGAGGCGTCGGATGTCAGTAGAAGAGTAACTAAACTAAAACCGAAGTTTTGCATTTTATTCCTTCTTCAATATTTACATCTTGCATCATGATGTAACCAGCGCTTGATTAGCTTGATGCTGATTGACCGTGATGTGATCCAGTAGAGGAAGAAAGCTTTTCTTTGGCGTTCATCTTGGATCTGGAGTTTCGATCAGAGGTGTAGTATTAACCTGATTAGGAGAAGAGTGCCATCAAGGATAGGATTTTTTCAAGAATTTACCGTTGATTGGCATCATGAGCGTATTACCGTCTGAGGTTATGAGGCGATTTGCTCCATTTGAGTGACCGACTCTACTACAAATTGTCCTTCTCATTTGGGCTGAAATTTTCCTTTGGTCTTATGCGTCACACCATAGGTCTTCTAACAGCTAAGACAAGGTTGCCTTTCTTGAAAGTTCGCTCCTTGACTTTCTTATTGAAGGCTCTGGTAATTCGAGCTTAATAGAGCTCGATTTGTTGTTGAGCTTGCAGGCGTTTATCGTCCAAAGCCTCCAGTTCTTGGAGTCACAGTCGATGCTTCTCCCATTTGTCATCTCTGCTGTCAAGGCGACACGTAGAGATGGGATTTTGATTTCTAATAGGAGTACAGCTTCACACCTATACACCAAGGAGAAAGGTGTAGCCTTAGTCATGGTTCGAACCGTCATGCGATAAGCCCATAAGCATTCACCTAATTTGTCGTCCCAGTCACGTTGGCTTTTCGAAACGAATTTCTTGAGAAGCTTTCCAATAGTCCTGTTGAAAGCTTCTGCGAGGCCATTAGCGGCTGGGTAGTATGCCTTTGAGGACATACTCTGAATTCTGAATTTGTTGCAGAACCTTTGAAAAGCTTGGCTGACGAACTGGTTCCCATTTTCATGAATGATCGGTCGTGGCACACCAAAGAGGTAAATGACGTGGTGTTTAACAAATTTGATCACGTCAGATGACTTTACCTCCCTTAAGGAATAGCTTCAGCCCATTTAGAGAAGTAGTCGGTTATAGTTAAGATGAACCGATCTCCCTTGGATGAAGGTGGGCTGATAGGGCCGACCACGTCCATTCCCTACATCTCAAATGGCCATGTTGAGCTTGTAGAGTGAAGATATCCTAGTGCTTGATGGATGAAATCGCCATGGACTTGACAGGCGTGGCATCGTTTGGCGTAAGTGATGGCGTCCGGAATCATTGTAGGCCAATAATATCCCAGCCTTCGGAGTCGATCTCCAAGTTCCAGACCGGGCTGATGAGCTCCACACATGCCATCGTGCGCTTCTTTGAGTACTGTAGGCTGTCTAAAAATCACCAAGACAAGCCACCAAAACGCAGAGATCCAAGATCCAGACGCAAGGCTAAATGTGACAATCAAGACGCGAAAGTCCAAACCCGCGTCTCAGCATTAAGGCACGTGGGCCCGACACCCGCATCTCAGCCTCAAGACACGAGGGTCCGAACCCGCGTCTCAGAACCAAGGCGCGTAGGCTCAAAACCCGCGTCTCAACCTCAAGACGCGAGGGTCCAAACCCGCGTTTCAACCTCAAGACGCGAGGGTCCAAACCCGCGTCTCAACCTCAAGGCGCTAGGGTCCAGACCCGCGTCTCGGTTACAACCACCCCGATTATGGCGCCATTCACCGCCCATGTAGCGGGGAAGTTGGCTCTCATCGTGGAGTATTTTTAGGGGACACGTTCACCCCCTACAGCCTATATAAATAGCCCAGTTGCTATGGAGGGGAGAGAGCATCAGAAGAAATCGAAGGGCATCAATAGACATAAAGAGACCGAGAGATATCAACAGGCGCGACACATACAGAGAGAGAGAGAGTTCGACTCTTCAAGCTAACTTGCTGCGTACAAGTTGCTCTTAGCCTACCTTCTCTTTTAGAGTTTTGGTAGACGGGGCTGAGTTACTCCTTCTACCTGCCAAGGAGAAGATCCCTTGACGGTCCAGACGGTCATCTGGTCAACGGAGAACAAGATTCACTCTCCACCGCCACACGAAGAACCCAGCACTAAACAAAGGGGGATTCAAACTTCAACATCCTCCCTCCCTTATAACCGGAAGATTAGTCTGTTGTAATTTTTCATCTGATTAAAGGAAATTTTACACCTCCTTCTTTTTCGTGTCCAACAAGAGATGGCGACTCCGTTGGGGACTACGTTTGTCACTGACGAACAAGCCGTGGCGCAGGATGATCTCCTCCGTTGGGGAAAATGGTCGAGACACTTGTTGTGGAGTTCGACCAGGCGAAATTCGAAGAGTTTCTCTCTTCTGGCTCCAAGAGTCCAAAGACCCGCGTCTGTCGCAGGGTCTCGGCGGGGAATAACTCCGAAGCTCGATCTGAGGCTCTCTTGGGCGCCACTGCTACGGTCCCTTGTGCACAGAAGACCCGCGTCAACGCCTCTCAGAAGGCCAGCGTGGTCTCACGCGCGACTGCTGCTGCGACCAACTGCGTCGCATAAAAGACCCGCGTCAGTGTCCCTCAGAGGACCCGCGTGGTTAAAACCCCTGATGTTCAGCATCAGGATGTTGTCGGTTTCTCTCCTCCTCCGCGACGCAACCGAAATGCTGAGCGTCGACAGAGGAGACGCGCGCGTCAGCTTCAAGCTGGAACCATTGGTTGTCCGACTGAGGCTAAACGCGACATGCAATCTGGCGCTTTGCCCGCGGCACGTCCAGTACGTGAAATCCGCGTTTGGCGGCCCAAGTGCGTAACTCCTCAAGTTGAGTCCTCTGAAGACCAGCTTACCAAACGCCAAAGCGAAGCTTCTGCGTCTCGTCAAACGCAAGAAACACGCGCTCACAGGCATGGGGCCCAGCAGCCCACTCTCTCTCACCCGTCTCTGCCCAGACGCACCAGGCATCAACGCAAGACTCGCGTCTCATCTCAACAGAGACGCCAGGCGCGCATCAGACAGCCGCGACGCGAGAGCTGCGTCCCTGAAGTCTGCGTCCATTCTGCACAGCACATGGATGCCTCCCGTCTTCGACGTTGTGAGGCTAGTCTCTTTGATCCCTCTTCCATGGATTTGAGGGATTATTTAACAAAGAAAAGAAGTGCCCACCAGGTCACTTCATCCTGCTGCTGCCAACGGCTCATCTCCATGCTCTCGGAGTGCCGTTGTGGGTCAAGTGTGCACCAGCAGTCTTTAGTTAGACAGCTGACCTCGATCTCCCCGTCAGCCAAAAGAAGGCGCTCCCATAGAAGGAGAATCTTCTCTGACGTTGAATACCCGGAGCTTACTGCGAACATGACAAGCAGAAGTAAGGGAAAAGGACTTGCAGTCAGCTCAGATGAGTCTGACTCTGAACCGGAAGGGGTGTATCAACACACTCGTACCCAGACTGGGGCCATTCCCCCGGTTGACTATAATGCCTTAGCCCATGGCATTAAAGTGAACGATTCCCACTCCGCCGTAGTGGAATCAGGGGCTTCAAACTCCTCCGTTGAGAAGGAGACCTCTGCCTACATGACAGGCACTCCTGATGAGACAGCTAGACGTCTGGAACAGATCCAAAAGAGACAAATGGAGATGATTGTGTCTCAACAGGAATCTATCGATGCTATCAAGCTGGCGCTTGCACAGCTGCTCGAAGACAGGAGGAGATCTCCTCCTAGGAGGTCGAGGGACAGAGAGAGAAAGGGAGGAAGCTCATCTTCCGAGCCTTCTAAAGAGAAGCCTCGATCTACTTCTGGCTCGTCCAAACCCTCGTCAAAGGGCGACCGAGACCCAGGAAGGCTCATGCTAAAAGGATGAGTCAATTGGAGGAACGCCTCAATGCCCTTTCCAGTCGCAAAGACCTCCAAGAAGCTGGAGTGGTCCGGCCCTATCCAGCTGAGTGGGATTTAGTCCCGTACCCTCCTAAGTTCAAGGCTCCAACCCTCCAAGCCTTTGATGGGAAGGGGTCCCCTAATCAGCACATCTACTACTTCAAATCTCAAACCGGGAATGTAGTAGATAATGACGCCATCCTGGCGCGACTGTTCATCGGCACCCTGAAAGGGTTGGCCTTTGAGTGGTTCATGAAACTCCCGGAAGGTTCTATCAAGAACTGGGGCGACTTGGAGAAGTTGTTCTTAACACGCTTCTTCGAAGATGACTCCGAGGTCACAATGCCCACCCTGTTAGCTACGAGACAGCGAAAGGGAGAGTCCGTCAAATCTTTCGTGGAAAGATTTCGGAACGTGGCACTCCGGTGTCCAAGCGGTATGACCCAGGCCACCCTGGTAGAAACATGCCGCCACAACCTCCAAACCTCACTCCTTGCTCAAATAGGAGTTGCTGAAAGCCGCACCTGGAAACAATTAGTCCAACAAGGTGAACAGGCTGAGGAGATTATTGCCCGCGTCAGGGCAGAAGAAGGCAAGCCGCGGCCGGAGAGGTCAACTAGGCGAGCGCCAGACACCTCCCTCCAGACAAAGCGGAAGGATAATTTGGCGACGGAGACCAAATCTCCCACCAAACCTCAACCAGCCAAGGCGAGTGGCTCTTCAAGCCAACCCCGTGCCAACAAGCAGTATTCCTTCAAGGAGGAACATGTCGATTCGCTCTTCAAGCTACTCAACAAGAGCAACCGACTGAAGCTCCCTGAGGCCAGGCGCCCTCAGGAAGTCGGCAAGTGATTAGTATCCAATATTGCATATTTTATATCATAACTCCCATGCATATTACAAATAAATATGTGATTTTTACTCCTCTTCTCTACATATTTGCAGGTACACACTTAATGGAGAGATATCCAAATAATCACTTAATTAACACTAATTAAGTGATTAATCCATGATTAAGATAAAGCCAAATTCAAATCCAGATCTAGAGAGATCCGCGCGCCAAGTGGAGAATCCAACCAGTCCACGTGGCCAACAACTTAACTACCAGATCTCACCAGAAAGATCCGAGCCAACGGCCCAGATCTGGCGGCAATCCCGCGGCAGGGCGCGGCAATCCCAGGGCCGTTGAGCCCCGGATTTTGTGGCAACCACCTTGGCTCTCGAAGGTTCTCTCCCATGCTATAAATACTCCATCTTCACCTGCGAGCTGGGACGGAATGGAGAAGAGAGGAGATTAGTTTAGTTGTTGTAATTTTCATGTATTTTTCTCTTTAGGTTTTGTTCTTTAGATCCCTCTTCTTCTTCCCTAGAATTCAATGTAAAAGAGAGTGATTGTGAGGGAGAGAGCTTGTGTAATCAAGGGTGACACTTGAAGCAACAAGGATTGATCCATCCTCCTTCCTCTACTTGAAGCTTGGTTCTAGTTTTCTTGCATTCTTTACATGCTTTCTTTATTGCTTTCTTTAATTCTTGCAATTTACTTCCATGCTTTGTTTTACCTTTCTTATGGCTTGTTCTAACTAATTCCTTCTCCATGTACTAGTTTACCACTAGTTTAGCTTACTTCACTAACTCATGGGTGATTGCCTTTGTTAATCTTGCAAGTTGTATGATCTTCTCTTCTCCGACGGTTAAACCACCGTCTACCAAGTGAGAAAGTAATTAGGTCAACACGCGAGACTAATCCTAAGCCGATGGAGTGACAACATTAGGCACGCATTCGCTATCAAGGAGTCTAGTAAGTCTTGGCAAGCTAGCAAGGTAAGCTAGTCATGGATCTATTCTTTCTTTAAGTTTTCTTTCCTTTTCTTGTGAATAAACCAATCCCAATCTTGATTTCTTTTCCACTTCCACCATGAACATATCCACCATTTCTTTTAGTTTGTTTCCATTTGATTCACTAAGTTTATAAGCAAGAGAAGAATACTCGTTTGTTCACTTCACTACCACACGTAAAGCTTCCATCGCGAGCTCTCCCTGAGATCCGACTCGGTATAGCCCTATGCTATAGCGGAGACAAGAAAGGGTACATCAAATACATTCTTATACACATAATAAGTACACCTTTTTAGTCTAATCAAAAATGGCGCCGTTGCCGGGGAGAGCAACGTTATTTTGGTTTAAAGTGAAGTACTAAACGATTCTTCTTCTCTGTTGCAGGTTACAGGAGAAGAAAACAGGAAAATATTCATTGCAATAACATACAAGTGGACCTGGGCCTCTGCTCAAGAAAGCAGAGCCCAGGATCCCTCCAAAGTGCCGCGGATCCACAAGATTTGCCGTGGAAACGCGGCACAGAGGAGTTCACTCCTAACAAAATTTCTGCAGGGGCTTCAGATCTGCAAAATACTGCTGTTGATATACCTGAAATCCTGTATTTTTCACCATATACCTGCTTAATTAAAAAACAGTAAAAAGTTGGTTGAAATTGCTAAAAATTGTTTAGACACTTGCATTTTAGGCACGTGTCTTTTCAATTCTTTACTTTTACTGTTGAAGAGTGCTGGAGGCAAGGTACGTGTTTGCATTACATTTAGACTAGGACAAACTCCTTGCTTGATTTTCATGCTTTGAGTGTATCCTAGCTATCTTTCTTGTACACTTGCACAATTCAAATTTAAGGGCATACCGTAAATAAGATAAGGTGGGGGAGGTCATTACCCTTTCCTTAACCCGAAAATCATTTTCCCAAGCACTCACTAACCCAAGCCTAATTTAATAAAGAAAATAGACGTTGGCCCTAGGGACATCTCGGACTCACTTAGGAGATTATCCTAAGGGGAAAAAGTGTTGGAATTTAACTCTTGCAAAATCAGTGTCTAGGAAAGGGGTTGAGGGCCGAAAGCCCGAAGGTTGCTGGTTACTTAATTAAGGAACGTCTCCGGACGAAAACCTCCCACCAACCTTACCCTTCCCTGGCTGATTAGCTTGTGGTTAGAGTCTACACTAAACCTCCCGTGGACAGTCTATTTGTTAGGAGTCGTCTAGGTCTAAGTCTACCCTAACTTAGGTTAGAAATTTTTTCTTTTGTTTGTTTGTTTGTTTGTTTGTTTTTGTTTGTGATTGTGTGATATGGCCTTCAAAAATTCTTTCAATAATAATCCATATTTCACACCATCTCCTTATTCGGATAATTCCAACCCGGTGTTTTACAATATGCACCAACCAAATACACCGGGTTGGCCTTATCCGAATCAATACGACCCATACACCCCTTTAATAATTATAATGTCCAAAATAATTTCAACTCTTCATCGAGTCATTGGGGATTCCAGTCCCCCGAGTTTAATTATCAACCTCCTTGTCCACCATTTCCACCAAGTCCACAATATTCACAAGATTCATTTCCTGATTCCGCTTCATATACTCCTTTTTCTGAACCAGTTGAAGAAAAATCTGAGTTGCAAAGGAGTATAGAAGCCAATTTACAGAGAGCTGAGCAAACACTTCCTGAATTATTTCCCTCTCCAATTCCACAGTATTTTCAAGAATCTTACTCCGTTCCACCGTTTCATAATGAACAACCATTTATGAGTAATGATTTCTTGTGTGAGTCCACTCTTCCATCACCACATATGTTTGACTCACAATTTCACCATCACTTCCAAGACAACACTTCATCTTTTCATCAAAATAATGAAATCATCAATATGAAAAGATGCTTGAAGACATGACTCATGCTCAAAATGCTAGAAATCGTGACATAGATTTGATGATCCAAACTCTTCGTCATCATCCTATTTCTAAAGTCACTAGCCACTCTGTCAAATCCAAAGAGTCATGTAGTCTTGGAAGTCCAGATTCAATTCAGCACAACCACATGAACTTGTCCAACCTTCTGATCCAATTGACATTTTTGCAAGTTTTCCTTTTCCTGAAATTGAATTGGAACATGAATTTGATCCTGAACTTTCACTTGATGATTCCAACTTACTTCCTGATTCAATCATGACTTCCATATCCTTACCTGATTTCAATCCATTTCCCGAGTCAGTATTGGATCCATTTCCTATCCATTGTGAAATTGAATCACCAATCTTTTATGATCACATAGAACTTGGCCATTCCATACTTCTGAAAATCCCATTGATAAATTGGCAAGTTCTCCACATTTAATTGAACTACATGAGGAATGTGATCTTGAACCCCAACTTTGTGATTCAATTCTTTTTCCCAATTCAGTAATGACTCCGGTATCTTTACCTCACTTCAATCCTTTTCCGGAGCCGACATTGAATCCAGTCCCAATTCACATGAAATTGAATCACCCATCTTTAAGGATCATGTCGAACTTGCCCAATTCTACACTTTTGAAGATTCCTTTGACATTTTGGCAAGTTCTCCATCTTGTGGAATTGAACTCAAAGAGAAATGTGACCTTGATTTTCTCGATCTCTTTACTTCTGAAACTGATTGTACAATTCTTAAGGAAGATGTTGACTTAAGTTTTGAAGAATTGTACGGTGATGAGCTTGAATTTCTTAAAATTGGAAGTAAAGAGATATCACCCATAGTAGGTCACATCCCATTGTTGGAAAATGATTGTGGATTTGAATTTTCTTTCTTGACTTGGACCCAATTTCTGAACTTACTTCGATTCCTGCACCTTCACTTGACCTCAGTCACCTTCCTGAACCAGTGTTAGTTCCTGTCCTTCTAGAGTCCAAGTCAACTGTTCTATCATGTCATATTCCTTTTTGGGACAAGGTAGTTGATAAATTTGACTCTGAAATTATTAGGAAAATCTTAAAATTAGATGGGGTCATGTACATAACTAAAATAACACATGCATACATCATTTTAGTGGGTCATATTTCTGAGATTTCTGGTGGGTTCCTGAAAACCCAAAGCAAAGATGATTGGGCCATGTTCCGTGGACCAATCAGACCACCACCGGAACCACCACCTTAAGGTAATTTTTTCCTTCCCTCTTCATTTTTGTTTCATGCATACATATATCATGATGCATTGAGGACAATGCATGAAATAAGTGTGGGGGAGGGTTTACTAACATAGAGTTTTTAGATTTTCTTTCTTTTACATTTCTTTTAGAAAAAAAATAATAATAAAAAAAAAATAAAAATAAAATAAAAACTTTTTGAAATAAGAAACAAAGTTTTGATCTATTTTTAAGAAAATTAAGATGTATCTTAGAAATTAAGAAAGCCTTAATTATGACATCTTAAACATAGTTGAAGTAATAGATCTTGTTGGAGATTATAGGCTAAGTAAGTAAAATTGGTGAGATATTTTTATCTTGAATTTTTTGCCTTAGATAAATATGCACTTTACACTTACACATTTCTTGGGATGGAAACAAAGACCAGAATGCCATATAAATAAAAAAATATATATATATATAAATAAAACATCACCTATTAAGCTGGGAAATTGTGCCTCAAGAAGCATAATTACTCACGCCTAACGGTGATCATAATAAATAATCCCTCTTAGTTATGTGGCCTTTTCTACTCGAGACCTTAAACCCGAGGGATGTTTTCTCATCTGGTGCCCTAAGACCATCTGGTTTGGGAGTCATCGGTTAAAGGCTCGCTACAAGGGTAGACTAGAAAGCCTAGACTAAGGGAAGATTAAATAAAAAAAAAGAGAAAAAAAATATATATATATATAGATAAATAAATGGCTTGATGGTTGGAGTTGAATCCCAGAAATTTTCACGAGCACGGTGTGCATATTATCTAGGTTTTATGAAAGATAAAATATTCAATTCAATTTTGAATTCTTACTTTAATTGAAAACAAGATCTTGCATGGAGACTAAGTTTAAGAAAGAATAATTATAGGTGGACTTATGACCTAGGATCACTTATATTTTTGCAAAAATAGTTTAAAAACTTGTCTCTTATTCAAAATGCGTTTTCAAAATACTAACATTTGTCTTCTTTCTTATGGATTTTGTGGGTGTAATCCGCTGAAAACCCTCAGGAGACAACACTCCTCCTCTAGGGTAACCTAGAGGTTTAACGGCTTGTTGCACATGCTCAGTGCAATCGCGTCACCTGCGAAAGTGGTGCAATAAAAATTTGTAGCTTAGATTTTCTTTTCTTTTCTTTGTTTTGCTCGGGACGAGCAAAAGAATAAGTGTGGGGGTGTGATTAGTATCCAATATTGCATATTTTATATCATAACTCCCATGCATATTACAAATAAATATGTGATTTTTACTCCTCTTCTCTACATATTTGCAGGTACACACTTAATGGAGAGATATCCAAATAATCACTTAATTAACACTAATTAAGTGATTAATCCATGATTAAGATAAAGCCAAATTCAAATCCAGATCTAGAGAGATCCGCGCGCCAAGTGGAGAATCCAACCAGTCCACGTGGCCAACAACTTAACTACCAGATCTCACCAGAAAGATCCGAGCCAACGGCCCAGATCTGGCGGCAATCTCGCGGCAGGGCGCGGCAATCCAGGGCCGTTGAGCCCCGGATTTTGTGGCAACCACCTTGGCTCTCGAAGGTTCTCTCCCATGCTATAAATACTCCATCTTCACCTGCGAGCTAGGACGGAATGGAGAAGAGAGGAGATTAGTTTAGTTGTTGTAATTTTCATGTATTTTTCTCTTTAGGTTTTGTTCTTTAGATCCCTCTTCTTCTTCCCTAGAATTCAATGTAAAAGAGAGTGATTGTGAGGGAGAGAGCTTGTGTAATCAAGGGTGACACTTGAAGCAACAAGGATTGATCCATCCTCCTTCCTCTACTTGAAGCTTGGTTCTAGTTTTCTTGCATTCTTTACATGCTTTCTTTATTGCTTTCTTTAATTCTTGCAATTTACTTCCATGCTTTGTTTTACCTTTCTTATGGCTTGTTCTAACTAATTCCTTCTCCATGTACTAGTTTACCACTAGTTTAGCTTACTTCACTAACTCATGGGTGATTGCCTTTGTTAATCTTGCAAGTTGTATGATCTTCTCTTCTCCGACGGTTAAACCACCGTCTACCAAGTGAGAAAGTAATTAGGTCAACACGCGAGACTAATCCTAAGCCGATGGAGTGACAACATTAGGCACGCATTCGCTATCAAGGAGTCTAGTAAGTCTTGGCAAGCTAGTAAGGTAAGCTAGTCATGGATCTATTCTTTCTTTAAGTTTTCTTTCCTTTTCTTGTGAATAAACCAATCCCAATCTTGATTTCTTTTCCACTTCCACCATGAACATATCCACCATTTCTTTTAGTTTGTTTTCCATTTGATTCACTAAGTTTATAAGCAAGAGAAGAATACTCGTTTGTTCACTTCACTACCACACGTAAAGCTTCCATCGCGAGCTCTCCCTGAGATCCGACTCGGTATAGCCCTATGCTATAGCGGAGACAAGAAAGGGTACATCAAATACATTCTTATACACATAAGTACACCTTTTTAGTCTAATCAGCAAGACCGACAACCCCAACTACTGCTTGTACCACAGGATGTTGGGACACCCTACCAGAAGCTGTTACATCTTCAAGGACATCCTTCAGGCTCTGATTGACGCGGAGGTGTTGAAACTCCGACCAGAACAGAAGGAGGTGACAACCAACATGACGTCGGTTCTCCAGTTTGGAAACAACAACCTCCAGCACCTGCAGGGGTGGTCCCAATCCCAAGAGGAGAACTAAGAGTGGTCAACACAGACCCTCACCAGCAGCAGGAGAAGGGCTTGGTACCCGTCCCTACGCCTCAAGGGGAAATCATGTGGGTCCACCCTGACCTAGTGGACAGCCAGCAGTGGACTACTGTAACCAACAGGAAGTCCAAAGGCAAGGCAAAAGCTTCGTCCTGCCATGTGGTATGTGCTTCCTCCCGAGAAGCAGAGGATGATGTTCCCTCACTGACTGATTCAGAAGAGGAAACAATAGTCTTGGCCGCAGAGCCCAACCAACCAATGACGGGGACTCGTTCAGGACAGCCCTACTTGAAGCAGTACGGCGAAGTGGCGGCAAACCCTCCACAACCGGCTGCAGAGCCAACTAGGCCCTCCACGAAGCCACCAGTGGAGAAACAAAAAGAGACTCGATTCTCTCGAGCTCTTCAAAAGGGTATAGCGGAAGGATCCACAACGCCTTACCGCTTTGATGTCTTGGCTCAATTGGCCAACATCCCGGCGCGGATCACCCTGTATGAGCTTCTAAGACTATCAAAGTCGACTAGGGAGGCTCTACAAGAAGCTCTGGCAAATGCTGAGGTCTTTATGACCCAGGTGCCAAAGAAGGAAGATGTAGAGAATTGTCTCCACACCTCCCAGAATGCTCCCTGCATTACCTTCACGGCAGATGATATGCAGGTTAAAGGGAAGCATGATCGACCCCTGTACTTCACAGGTTATATCGGATCATCTGAGGTGAACCGCATTCAGGTAGATCCAGGGTCCACATTGAGCATCATGCCCCGCCGAGTCATGCAACACCTCGGCATCCCTACCCACCGTCTGAGCCCTACACAGACGACCATCTACGGGTTCAATGCCAACGGCACCCGTCCGATGGGGAAGATCAAGCTCAAGTGCCAGATTGGGAGCCTCAAGTCGGAGGTGACGTGCTACGTCATCGATGCCGACACTTCCTACAATCTGCTGCTGGGACGACCATGGATCCACCGCAACTCCATCGTTCCCTCTACTCTTCACCAAGTCATGAAATACATTGACGCGAGTAGGAAGGTGCAAACGTTGGTTGCCGAAAGGTATCCGTTTAAGGGGGTCGAAAATTATTTCACAGACTCCCTTCTATATCAGGATCCGGTGGATGAAACCCCGCAACTGGAGGTGCCAGACTCTGGTAATGAGGCTGACACTGAGCCCGAGCAAGAAGAGTGCCTGTGGAAGTTGGAACCACTTGTAAAGAGCGCTAATAAGCTCGATGTTGATAATACACCGACGATGCAGGCGGTTGGTATATTAATGAGAATTTAGACTTTGAGTATTTTTCTGCGTGTGCATCCGATTCAATACCGTCGGATACTAGTACCGACGTAGACGATGACATCTGGTCGGCAATGGATGCTTTGACATCATTGCATGTACCAGTAAAATCATCTTTCGGGACATACCAGGATAATGGTGATGCGCAGGAATCTATATTCATGGTTCCGACAAGACGAAAAGGCCAAAAACTAATCCTTTTTGGGCGAATGACGACTGAACCAACGCCCCGCGAAGAATCGGAAAGTGAGGAGGAATCCCCTCAGCTCAGTCATTATGAACCAAAAGCGCTCAAAATGATGAAGTGCATGGGGTATGATCTAACCAACAGACCCGGGTTGAACTTCGGCAAAGGAAGGAGAACGCTACTTCGATCCTTTGTGCCGAAAGGGAAGGCCCCCGATTATTATCATCGGACGCGCCGGGGGTTGGGCTATGTATCAACTCCGGTCCCATCAGCCTCCGATTCTCAAGAATCGTCGAGCAACGATTACTCTTCAGACACACATCATCTTAGGAGTCAGATGTCAGTGTCGGCAACATCTTCAAGGAACTTTCAGTGAACATGGTTTCGACAAGCCACCTGGAAGATGGAAATGAAGAAATGATCCAATCTGATATAGATCCTTGAATCAAACATTTAAATGCTCTTTGGGATACCCGCTTTGAACAGCGTGAGCCACCCACAGAAGACAAGGTTGTTCAGATCAACCTAGGAGATGAGGCTAACCCTAAGCCCATCTTCATAAGTGACGGCATGTCACCTTCAGAGAAGAAGGATCTAATATCTCTTGTACAAGAGTATATAGACGTCTTCGCCTGGAATTATGAGGACATGCCAGGACTTGATCCTCAAGTGGCCATGCACCGCCTCAACATCAATCCGGACGTAAAGCCTGTCAAACAACAACAGCGACGGTTTCGCCCAGAAATAATGGAGGCAATTCAATCAGAAGTCAGAAAACTTATTGATTCTGGCTTCATCAGGGAAGAACAACATCCCGACTGGGTAGCCAACATCGTCCCCGTTTCCAAGAAGAACGGGAAGATCAGGATCTGCATCGACTTCCGCGATCTAAACGAGGCCTGCCCCAAAGACGAATTCCCATTGCCAATCACAGATGTTATGATTGACAATACTTGTGGATTCGAAGGAATGTCCTTCATGGACGGATTCTCAGGATACAATCAAATCAAAATGTATCCTGATGATGAAAAGCATACCTCCTTCAGGACTCCTCTAGGGGTATATTGCTATACTGTCATGCCTTTTGGACTGAAGAATGCGGGGGCAACCTACCAAAGGGCCATGAATGCCATTTTCCATCAGCAAATGCGCAAAACGGTGGAATGTTATGTCGATGACATTGCGGTGAAAAGTCGCATTAAAGGAGATCACATAGCTGATCTGAAGGTGGTCTTCGACATCATGCGGGCTCATCAATTGAAGATGAACCCCACCAAGTCCTTCCTGGGGGTAGCCAGTGGAAAATTCCTAGGATTTGTTGTGACTTCCACAGGAATCCATTTGGATCCGGAGAAAGTCCGCGCTATCCAAGAGATGCAACCCCCGAGAAACCTCAAGGAACTCAGGGGTTTACAGGGTCGATTGGTGTACATCCGCAGGTTCATCTCAAACCTCTCCGGAAGATGCCAGCTCTTCGCTAAGTTGATGAAGAAGGGTGTCTCGTTCATTTGGGACGATGCTTGCCAACAAGCGTTTGAGGAAATCAAACAATACCTCACCCAACCACCAGTCCTTGCAGCCCCGGTGTCCGGAAAGCCTTTCCTGGTGTACGTCCGGGCAATGGACCATTCTTTGGGAGCTCTACTAGCTCAGAATGATGAAGAAGGACGAGAACAGGCAATCTACTATCTGAGTAGAACAATGATCGGAGCCGAACATCGGTACACCCGATCGAGAAGGAATGTTTGGCACTAGTGTTCGCCATTCAGAAAATGTGACACTATCTGGTAGGCCAGACTATAAATGTCACATCAAAAGTCAACCCCTGAGGTTACTTATGACAAAGCCTTCTTCACTAAATGCCGGCTGGCAAAATGGGCCATGTTGCTATCCCAGTATGATATGCACTTTCTACCGCAGAAAGCCATTAAGGGACAAGCGGTGGCAGACTTCCTAGCTGAACACCCAGATCCGAGGGCAGCCAAAGTCTACGAGGATCTCCCAGACGAAGTGGCCGAAGTCTACCTGACTCAGACATCGTTCGAAAGTCAAGTGTGGCAACTTTTCTTCGACGGTGCATCAAGGACAAGCCCCAAGGGACACGTAGTGGCGGGGGTAGGAGTAGTACTTGTCTCCCCACAAAATTATGTGATCCCCGAGCTGTCTCGCTAATGGAGCCTTATTCCAACAATGTGGCGGAGTACATGCTCTATTGATCGGGATGCAGCTCGCCGATGAGATTGGCATTAAAATCTCGAGGCATACGGTGACTCTAAACTCATCGTCAGCCAAATTCGTGGGGAGTACGAAGTCAGACATGAAGACTTAGTACCCTATTACAACGCAACTATCCGCATGGCCGAGGGGTTTGCTAACTTCTACATCGACCATGTACCGCGCAGGCAAAATGCGCACGCCGATGCACTCGCATCCCTTGCAGCCTCCCTAGCTCTTCCAGCTGGAGCAATGGAGAAAATATTCGTCTACAGCCACGACTTGCATTGCCAGAAAAATACTCTCGAGGACTATCAGGAGTCAAAGGGAGATTGTCGAGGCAAAGAAGTGCTGGATTGTCGGCCGGTCCAGAGCTTAAAGACTGGCGATTCCCCTACATCGACTATGTCTTGTACGGCATCCTGCCTGAGGACGCCAAAGAGGCGGCTGCCATTCGAAGGAAAGCCCCTAAGTTTTACTATAATGCGATTACACGAACATTGTATTGTCGGTCGCATGACGGGATCTTACTCCGGTGCCTCTCACCAAAAGAGGCCCAGGAGGTATTGAAAGAGGCCCACGACGGTACGTGCGGAGCCCATCAACCTGGCCCAAAACTGGCACATCGACTCCAAAGGTTGGGTTACTATTGGCCCAAGATGGTTGCCGACGCCGTCGCCTATGCCAAAAGATGTCACGCTTGCCAAATACATGGAGATTTTATCCATCAAGCACCAGGGTACCTCCACTCTACGACCTCTACATGGCCATTTGAAATGTGGGGGATGGATGTGGTTGATCCTATCAGCCCACCATCATCAAAGGGACATCGGTTCATTCTAGCAATAACTGATTACTTTTCCAAATGGGCCGAAGCCATTCCTTTGAAGGAGGTGAAGTCGTCCAACGTGATCAAGTTCGTAAAACATCACGTTATTTACCGTTTCGGTGTACCTCGGCGGATTGTCCAAGACAATGGATCCCAGTTCATCAGCCAGGCATTCCAGAGATTCTGCGCTAAGTTCAGAATCCAGAGTGTGTCCTCAACGGCATACTATCCTGCCGCTAATGGCCTCGCAGAAGCTTTCAACAAGACCATTGGCAAGCTTCTCAAAAAGTTCGTCTCGAAGAGTCAACGCGACTGGGACGACAAGCTAGGCGAATGCTTATGGGCCTATCGCACAACAGTGCGAACCCCCAAAGGCCACGCCATTTTCCTTGGTATACGGATGTGAAGCCGTGCTTCCCCTGGAAATCCAAATTCCATCTCTACGCGTCGCCTTGACAGCGGAGATGACGACAGAGGAGAAGCATCGACAGCGACTCCAGGAACTGGAGGCCTTAGACGACAAGCGTCTGCAAACCCAACAGCAAATCGAGCTCTACCAACTCGAATCACCAGAGCCTTCAACAAGAAAGTTAAAGTACGAACTTTCAAGAAAGGCGATCTTGTCTTAGCCGTCAGAAGACCCATGGTGATGACGCACAAGACAAAAGGAAAATTCCAACCCAAATGTGGAAGGACCATTTGTGGTAGAGTCAGTCTACTCGAATGGATCATATCGCCTCATAACCTCGAATGGCGATACACTTATGATGCCAATCAATGGCAGATTCCTGAAGAAGTACTATCCTTAGATGGTATTCTCCGCTGATCAAGTTAATAGTACACCTCTGATCAAAGCAAGAAGAATTTCTTCATTAACATCCGACGCCTCCAACGGCTAAGGATAGAGGAAAATGTTGGCTTTTAAGCCCAACATAAGTCTTTGACAACTCATCATGCTGAGGGGAATAGCATGGCTAGCCCAACTCAAACGGTAGTTGGTAAAGGCACCTCAAATCCGTTGATAGCTGAGGGTTTGCTAAAATCCTAAAGTGGACTTGGCTCCACTCTTTCCTCCACAATCCCCTACCAATTCTCATTCACAGAATGGTAGGTCTACAAAATACAACCATTACTAAGTTAACACTATACCTCTGGTAATGGAAACTTTTTAATATTCCTTGTCGAGTACAAAGTTTGCTTGTCAACTCTACACGGAGTACCAAATTTTCAAATTTGCCAAGTTAACACTACACCTCTGGCACTTCAAATTTTCACTTGTCAATTCTCACCAATAGAATGACAGGTCCTCAAAATTGCTCTTATCATGAGGCAATCTTTGACAAATTGCTGTTAAAAGTTTAACACCACACCTCTAAACAGTAACCAAGTTTCTGCCAGGTTTAATATCACACCTCTGACAGTCACTTTTCTTCAGACTTCCATATCGAAGCTGAAATGGATGATGCTAAGTTAACACCACACCTCTAGCATCCAAGTCATTGCTAAGTTCAACAATACACCTATGGCCATGACTTTCCCTCGGACTTCCTTATCCAAGCCGAGATGACCAATGCTAAGTTCAACATTACACCTCTAGCATTACCCTCACTGTCAAGTTAAACATTACACCTATAACAGTGAACTTCTGAGTTAAGTTAATATCACACCTCTAACTCACACCCTTGTCAAGTTAACATTACACTTCTGACAAGACCACTTCCAACCCGTTAAGTTAATATCACACCTCTGACGGTAACAAATTTTCCTAGATTCCCCACGAGTCTAGTCCTACTTGTTATTCTCTTCAACAGAATAACAAGTCTACCTAAAAACATTGTTAGGTTAATACTACACCATCAACAGTGTTTCCCTCAAAGCCCCAGTTGAGCTCAATCAAGTTAATCCCAAACACTTGATAAAGTTCACCCTCCCTGGGGGTACCAATTATACTTGTCACTTTCTCTTATAAAGTGGCAGGTTCATCAAAAATTTCATCTCTGTCAAGTTAATATTATACCTCTGACAGTATTGTGAGGGTTCCTGAAATAGGATCTTTTCTTACAAAATTTGACTTATTAAAGTTACCATCATAATTTTAACAAAGTCAAAGATTCTTTGCTTCTACGAGTCTAAGACAAAAAGTTCAAGACAATGAAAGAGGCAAAAAGAAAAGTGTCACTTTTATTTATTTCCAAATATATGAAAGTGATACAAAACGCTCTCTTATACAATAAGATGGAGTGTTACAGTAAAAACGCTCTCTTATACAAGATTGAGTGTTACAATTAAGGAGTACAAAGAAGTCCCTCTCTCTCTCTCTTAGAGGTTGCACTTACTCCTTATAAGCCGCGTCTGATTCCAAGTGCGCGATGTTTTGTGGCTACAATAGAAGCTGGTTACACCACAATGCATGATGTAAACATCGAAAGCGCCCTAGCTGACTAAGCTAAGAGCAATGGTGTTCTTGAGGTCTGGTGGCAACAGAAAGTCCTGCAACCCTTCGTTCAGGAGCGTCTCTTTCCCTAGCAGGCCATCCAACGGACATAGACTGTCCTTGATGTCACTTCTGGAGTGGGAGAGGAAGAGGATCTTGTCCGCCACCACAACCACCGGAACCCTCATCGCCGTCATGCATAGCCTGACCATCTCTTGCCAGCAGGCATGAATGGCGAAGCAGATCTGAAGAGACCTTGGCGAGGGTTGGGTCCTCGTCAGAGACGTAATATACTCTCTTATAGGTGACGAGGACCATAATATACTCTCTTATAGGTGAACATCGAACAAGTTCGCCGGCCAAAGCATCCTTCCAGGGCCCCGCAAACCAGCAAGTCTACCTGCAAGGAATGAAACAAAGGAATCAGAACAATCTGCAACTTAGTATGTTTCAACAGAGAAAAACTAAGTCGCAAATGCAGACTGCAGACGCGGGAATGATCCACGCAGTCAGCCAAGCAGATGCGGGAATGACCCACGCAGTGAGCCAAACTGCTGCGTCAGCAGAGACAAACGCGAATCAAAACGCGGTCTCATTCTGCGCCCAAGTCGAAAGCACAGATGCCGAAAAGGCACAGACGCCGAAAGTTGCCATCTCCTTGTTGAGTGAACAAGAGTTGCAAGGCTCGGGTCTGAAACCTTTTTGGAATTCGTCCAAAGCAGTGGCTATAAAACGCGCCAAGACAGTGGCTTTGAAACGCAAGCTTTGTGAACAAAGCCAGCGCCAAGTGCCAAAGACCCCTGCACTCGCGTCCAGAGAAGTTCAAGTCTGTGGCGCAAATTCCAGAAGGAATGCACCAACACAGACTTCGTGAGGGGGTCCAGATAATGATGATGCCAAGGTACAGGCCGTGGTAGATTAAAATATCATGGCTAATCGGGACGGCGTACCAACAGAGGCCTCTACCAAGAGTCGGGCTCTCTGCGTCCAAACGCGGACGTGCAAGATGATCAGAGAGACACTCTGCCCCGAAGAGACCAAACAGGAGCATACAAGCCCTGGGTCATCTTCATCCACAGAGCCATCCTCATCCATGGAGACAATACTCTGAAGAGGATGAAGGTTCTCAGAGCGCTCGCTCTCAAAAAGAAAACGGTCCAAAGATTGGATTGAAGGGAGAGGGTGCGCCCTATTTATAGGCAGCCCCGATAACTGCAATTAATGATCTCTTAATCTGAAACCGCCGGCCTTAATGACCGCACGATTGTCAAGGTCCAATAAGGGACTGACGCTTGTAACGCCGCTTCGAAAACCGTCGCAGGCGCCAATCTCCAACCACCCGCATCGGTTTCTCATTAAAGGGATTTAACGCTCAAGACCAATAAGAAGCTGACGCGTGGATAACCGCTTCGGGAAACAGCGGAAAATCTGCATTCCCGATCATCAATAGAGATTTGAAGATCACATCAGATCTTTATGACAGGCTGTATGTAACGCCTGGGAGGTTACACCAAGACGCAAACTGAAGAACCGTATCCAAAATTCGCGTCCCCTCCCCAGATTGGATGACGATCACCCGCGTCCTAGAGGAATGTCCGCGTGATGCAAAGTCGCGTCCCCTCAGCAAACGGGGTCCTTTTTAAGGAGAACACTTAGTCCATTTTGGGATTAATGGAAAATGCACAAGGCTGCGTCCCTCGCGTCTGCTTGATCCGCGTCTTTCCTAGCGAAGCAGATTCGCGTCTCTCCCTACAGACGGATGCCGCGTCTTCTGAACTCATGGCCGCATCTCCCTATGGATTGACGCTACGTTTCATCAAAAGAACTTGGTTCTGCCCAAGTTCTTCTGAACTCATGGCCGCGTCTCCTTATGGATTGATGCTGCGTCTCATCAAAAGAACTTGGTTCTGCCCAAGTCCTTCTGAACTCATGGCCACGTCTCCCTATGGATCGACGCTGCGTTTCGCCAAAGAACTTGGTTCTGCCCAAGTTCTTCTGAACTGATACCCGCGTCTCCCTGTGAACAGAGGCCGCGAGTCGATGCTGCGTTTCATTGAAAGAACTTAGTCTTACCTAAGTTCAGTATTCACAGCCAGTGATCAAGAAGTTGGATTCATCCACAGCTAAGCAAAGAAGATGGAACAAAAAATGTCCTTTTTATATCAAAAGTGAATACAAACACTCTGATAAATAGAGTGTCCTTTTCTTTACAAAAAAAAAAAAAGAAGGCTAAATGTCCTGGTTCGCCAAGGAACGGATTTGCTCCCTGAGATGATGCATCTTGATCTGACGTGCCTTCTCAGCCTCCATCATGGCTTGGACCCGCAGCTCCTCTTCAGATAGGAAGGGTTTTGCAGCCAGCTGCGCTCGCAGAGATTCCACCCTGGAAGAATGTAGAGACAGACTCTCTTCAGCTCGCGCCTTAGCCGCCTGTTGCTCCGCAAGCTCCTCTTTGATGGTAACAAGCTTCTTCTCATTGATCGCAAGCACAGCTTCTGCCTTGGCAATGGTGTCCCGAGCCTTGGCAATGGTGTCCCGAGCACTGATGATGACGTGCTCCGTACTCTGCATGACAATCTCGGATTCCCTTGAATCGTCAGTTAGTTTCTGACATTCAGCCTGGGAATATTCGAGGCTGCGGATCTCTGCATCTATTTGTGCCTCTGCCTCCTGTCGCTCTTGTTCTTGAGCAGCTAAGAGCCGGGTTAGGGTGGGCTGGGCCTCACTAGAAGAGCTGGCATTTTCCAAAGACTTCAGCTCGTGCAGGTCATCTCCCAGTTGCTCCACCACCCGCAGACACGCCTGGGCAAGTGAGGGGCCTCCGGTTAATTCGACGTTCTCGGCCAGATTTCTGAGAAGCGTCTGGGCAAAATTGAAGGAGCTGCTTCCACGTAAGATGAGATCAATACATGATCCCATCGAAGCAAAGAATTGTTGCACCATCTGGCGTGCCAGTTCCCCCATATCGTTACACCTGGGAAGCTTCCCGACCCCTTTTCTGTCACGGGATAAGGCGGATCTTCTCGCACAAGAGTTGTGCTGACCACCGATACGGCTAGAGCAGAAGTAGCCTCGGGCGTTTCCAGAGGTGCTATCTCTGCAGGAACCTCCTCCTCAGAAACTTCAGCCGAGACCTGAGCCGTGTGGCCTTCTGGAGGGATATCAATCATTGGACTCTCCACCTGAGCCCCCTTAGTTCTCTCTGCAAATGACCACAACATTAGCCACAAAGGTGAAAAGCGAAACATTCAAAATATCAGAACTTCTTACCACCTGGGAGGTCCAGAGATATCGAACCCTTGGGTGAAAGTACCTGCAATGGGAGCAACTGTCGCCAACGGTGATGGCGCCGTCAACGGTTCCCCCCCGTACATTTCTTCCTCCGAGATATGGGAGAACTTGCTCGGATCAGGAAGAGTGGGTTCATCACCGTAGTCGACCTCGTCTTCAAACTCGCTTTCCCCTGAGTACGAGGAAGAAGACAGCTCAATGCGAGGAAGCTCTGCAACCGGAGCCTTGCCTCCAATTACCCCAGTGGTAGGACTGGGATCAATTGCCCGAGGACTGGAGATGAAGACACAGGAGACCCCGACTGCTGTGCCTCATCTCTTCTTTCATGAGTAGAAGAAGGCCCGGGATGAGCTAAAATCCCCGGAATATCAACATCTCCTCCGCTCATGATGTCGACCTCTAGCTGCTCATCCTCGTCAGTGGCGGTGGATCGATCAACGAGCTCCCCTTCCTCCGCAGACCCGTGGTCTCTGCTAAGCGACCTGGAAACACGGACTAGAGGAGTTTCTTTTTCAGCTATATCCTCCTCCCTCAGTTCCCCAACATCAGAAGGGATAACTGCCGGTGGAACCACAGCTGTCGACAGTTCCCTGACACCAGAAGGGATGGCCGCTGGTAGAGAAACTGCTGGCGCCAAGTCTCTCCGCACCTTCTTACGGGCAGGCCCAGCAGTGAAAGTAGAGCCCTGACGATGCTTGCTCACCGCCTGTCGAGACTTAGTTGCTTGCGGCTCTGCCCTTGTTGCTCGCGGCTCCGCCTTAGTCGCTTGCGGCTCCGCCCTTGGTGGTCGTGGCTCCGTGCTCGTGGCTCCCTTCTCGTTCTTCTCCCGACCTCCTTCTGGGCCTTCAGGTACTGTTCTACGAGTTTCGACGGTTTACCGGACTCTGTCCTTGCCTCGAGACTTGCATTGATGCTCTCGATGCATGAAGACGCCGGAAAAAGTCTGGTGTCGGATGGCTTGGGAGTACCAAGTGCAGAAGCTGAGGCTCATATGGCACTTGGGCCCTCGAGAGGTAGACGGAAAGTTGCTCCCGTCCCTCCAGCCACACTGTAGTACCAGGCCCGAGCACCCTCGAACAGGTTCCCTTCGAAGGCGAGTCGAGCATTGGGGTTCCCGACATAGAGCTGATCATAGCCGAACTGTCGAGCGAAGCGATTCGGCATGTACGGCTCAATGGTGCATGACGTCCCTTGTCGGAAAAGCATATATCCGGGCCGAATATTGAGCAACCACCAGAAGGCTCCCATGGATAACCTCGTGAAATCATCTGGGCCCGCGGAATCAATAAGTAGATCCCCGAAAGATGCACCAGGGATCTGGGGGAGGCAACGATTGAGCTGGTAGTTCGCAGGGTCTGAAAGGTACTTCCGGACGTAATATATATAAGGATCACGCCAGTTCGAACCCTCCACCGCTGTACAAAAGGGACAGAACTCTCCCTCCAACGCACCGCCGTCATCAAGGAAGGGCAATACATCACGTACCAAGCCATGAGGTACGTGTAAGGCAGCTCGACCCGAGGGTTGGGACGCTTCACCGTCGGATTCCCCTCTGAGTCAACATACAGCTTTCTCTCGGAGTCTGCAGTTTTCGGTGGCTCGCAGAAATTCTTAGCTAGCGCCCGCAGCCCGCTCTGAATACCAGCCGCCACGGCCGGGAGAAGGGTTATGGGGTTGCCATGAGCCAGGAGCACCGCCGGGTACACCACGTCAGCAACAATAACTTCATGTGGCAGCGTGGGCACCACGCAACGCTTCAGCCACAGCATCAGAAAGCCCGCCAACAGCGCCCGATCGGAGATAGGGGTCCGGGCTTGATGGTGAAAGCTTTCAAAAACCAAGTCAGGGTCGAAACCGTCCTCGTTCGACTCCGTGGTGTAGAAACTGTCAGAAGCCTGGTCGATCCTGTCTTCAATCTCCCTATCGGAGCTGGGAGCCATCGGGTTATCAGATGGTCTTTGGTGTTGACGTTGTTGAACAAGTAACTGGCCCAAGACAGTTGCTTGACTCCCTGCGACCGCCATTTGGTTATCTGGCCGCAAATGTGGAAGTGACATAGCACTTCCCAGTAGGTCTCATATATTAGGGGATACTCCTCCTTCAAAAGGTGAAGCTCCACAGTGGTCGGGACATATTCCTCATAGGGAATGTCCCCTGTTGCCAATCCTGAGTCTTCATGCAGCTCGTGCAGAGCGAGGCCCATCTCCCCGACCGGAGTGAAGAACGTCCCCGTCAAAGAATTATAACGCTCTAGAACCCCGAAGAAGTTCTGAGAGCTTTGAGGGATCCCCCACTGCACGGCCCTGACTGCCGAGTACAGTTCCACACCTTTAGCAGATCCCCGAGCTCGGTAAGGACAAAGCCGACCATCCTGCCCCACCAATAGTTCTCCGTGGAATGGACCCACCCGGGCGCACGGAACCCAACCGGATAATCACCCTCCGCTTCCATGAATGCGTTGAGGAAGGTAGTGCCAAGTTGTGATATCTCTCCAGCCGGAACCTCAGACTTGCGCGACCCAGGGAAAAGGCCGATAACCGACCTGTCATGGCTATCATGACGGTGTACTTTATGGGAGCCCAAATCACCGAGAGTAATCTCAGGGACATATCTAGAAAGGTCCCATTCCATCTTCCGAGGGACGGACATGTGCTGGAAATAGGACAGCGGGAACATCCTCTCCATGTCCGGAAGAAAGAATCTTCCAACTCTTATTTGACGGAGCCATTTGTAAGTTCCGTCATACACGCGATAGCCGCCATCGTAGATACGATCTCCGAAGAAGAAGGCAGGCTTCTCCAGCTTGATGCCAGCATCCTTTGTGAATGCTGCATCGGTCATAAGCACCACCGAAGAGTCCTCATGTCAACATTCGAGAGCCTCTCCTCACGAGCCTGCGACTGGTCAGCAGTCACAGGGACAGTCCTTTGTAGCACAAAGGTCAAGTCCCGGTCAGCACCACCTACATGTCCAAAGTGGCGCGTCTTGGCGAGTGAAGTAGTAAGGTGTGGCGCTGCAAAAAGAAAAGGACACTTAGTTAGATACTTTATCAAAAGCAAGGAAAAAATGCTAAGTGTTCATAACCCAGACGCAGAAGAGACACTGGACGCACGAATTATCAAATCCGCGTCCAGACCT
This sequence comes from Agave tequilana, assembly GCA_038442645.1. NCBI lineage: Eukaryota > Viridiplantae > Streptophyta > Magnoliopsida > Asparagales > Asparagaceae > Agave > Agave tequilana. Next base: position 149,733 of record JAVJIF010010570.1, read on the forward strand.
ACGCATCCGTCCAAACGCAGAAGAGACACTGGACGCAGGAATTATCAAATCCGCGTCCAGACCTGCGCATCCACGTCCAAACGCAGAAGAGATACTAGACGCAGAAATTATCAAACCCGCGTCCAGACCTGCGAATCCACGTCCAAACGCAGAGGAGATACTGGACGCAGGAATTATCAAATCCCGTCCAGACCTGCAAGATCCGCGTTTTGCAAACCAAGACTTATGAGATTCAAGTACTTGGACTCAGGCGCCAGACCGTAAGAACCAGCACCTGATGTTGCAGAACGCAAGGATCAAAGTCCGCGTTTAAAACCCTTCACAATTAGAAATATTCTAAGTGAAGGGTCCAAAAGGCAGGACCTAATGGCACCGGGTCATCAAACCCGCGCCTCGGTTATCAACCCAAGACTGCGTCTGGGAATCAAACACGATTTAAATTTGTGTGTTAAGGGTTCTTAAGGGTTCTTTGAACTTCCTTTAATGACAAAATTCACGCCTAAAAGGCTTTTACCTGGAGACCTTGGAGAACAACATCCTGCGCAGAGGAGGAGCTGCCCCTCCGGGCCTCGGCGACGGTCGCCTTTGAAGAAGAAGCAGTCGGCTTAGTCTTGTGCCATTGCTAATTCAATCCGAGGTTAAACAGATGAACAGAAGGGGAAATTCTCTTTCTTAATTTTATCAGCGAGTGCGTTCGGAGAAGAAGAGGAATCTTCCCAACTGTGGCCTTTTATAGGCACAAGGATTCGCGAAGATACGCAGAGTATGGCCCGATGAATTCTGCGGCGAATCTCTGTTCGACGCGTGGTACAAAATCACTTTAACGCACAGAGAAGATCATGCGCCACGACTCTGCAGCGAATCGTCGCTCGACACGTGGCACGGATCATTTAATGAGCCAGGAAATCCGCGCGCCAAAAGGTGAAATCCCGTCGGTTCCCCAGGCCACTGGCAGCGCAATCATGACGTGGCACGGACTCGCACCCGACGGCCATGTCTCTTCGATGGATATGCCCCGTCAGCATCGCCATAAATGCGCTCAGACAATCGCGTCTATATTCAAAGATGCGTCTCTCCGAAGTTCGCGTCTTCAGCTGAACATCGCGTCTGCCTTATGAAGATCAGTCGCGTTTCTATTGCCAAAAGGTCGCGTCTCGCTAAGAAGTCGCGTCTTTAAAGCAGTCTCATCTCTGCTTTTCAAAAAGGAACCCGCGTTCAGTCCCTGCTTCTGCGAATCAGTTCAACAGTACACTGGCACAAGCAGAAGACCACCACTCCTGGCTTAAAGCGCACCCGTGACAGACTTAAAAGCAAACGGGGAGGTTTAGACTGTGTATCTAGACACTCAACATGATCAACTCCGGTGGCTTCAAAGAGTTCAATAGTACACTCACGAAGACCAACTCCAGAATAGATCAAGCCCGGAGCATTAACAGTCTAGTCATGAAGGCAAATGCAGCTAGAATCCAAAGTATTTCGAAATCCGTCCCAGTTAACTGCGGAATATCGAAAACTTTGGAGGGGGTTCTGTAGGCTGTCTAAAAATCACCAAGACAAGCCACCAAAACGCAGAGATCCAAGATCCAGACGCAAGGCTAAATGTGACAATCAAGACGCAAAAGTCCAAAACCCGCGTCTCAGCATTAAGGCACGTGGGCCCGACACCCGCATCTCAGCCTCAAGACGCGAGGGTCCGAACCCGCGTCTCAGAACCAAGGCGCGTAGGCTCAAACCCGCGTCTCAACCTCAAGACGCGAGGGTCCAAACCGCGTCTCAACCTCAAGACGCGAGGGTCCAAACCCGCGTCTCAACCTCAAGGCGCTAGGGTACAGACCCGCGTCTCGGTTACAACCACCCCGATTATGGCGCCATTCACTGCCCATGTAGCGGGAAAGTGGCTCTCATCGTGGAGTATTTTTAGGGGACACGTTCACCCCCTACAGCCTATATAAATAGCCCAGTTGCTATGGAGGGGAGAGAGCATCAGAAGAAATCGAAGGGCATCAATAGACATAAAGAGACTGAGAGATATCAACAGGCGCACACATACAGAGAGAGAGAGAGAGCTCGACTCTTCAAGCTAACTTGCTGCGTACAAGTTGCTCTTCGCCTACCTTCTCTTTTAGAGTTTTGGTAGACGGGGCTGAGTTACTCCTTCTACATACCAAGGAGAAGATCCTTGACGGTCCAGACGGTCATCTGGTCAACGGAGAACAAGATTCACTCTCCACCGCCACACGAAGAACCCAGCACTAAACAAAGGGGGGATTCAAGCTTCAACATCCTCCCTCCCTGTAACCGGAAGATTAGTCTGTTGTAATTTTTTCATCTGATTCAAGGAAATTTTACACCTCCTTCTTTTCCGTGTCCAACAAGTACTTCCTGTGACTCCTTTTGTGACAGGCAGCGGAGGAGGATCCTGTCATGCGATCAACGATACAGTGTTCGTGTGATTGCATTATAGTAGAATTTAGGGGCTTCCTTCTAATGGCCGCTGCCTCTTCGGGATCATTAGGCAGAATGCCATACAAGGCATAATCGATGTACGAAAATTGCCAATCCCTGAGTTCTAGACCTGTTGAAGTCTCTAAAGCTTCTTTGGCTTGACAGTCTCCTGTCGACTTTTGGTGATCTTCAAAAGCGGTTCTTAGGCAATACAAGTCGTGGCTGTAAACAAGTATTTTCTCTACTACTCCAGCTGGAAGGGCTAAGGAGGCAGCGAGAGATGCCAGTGCATATGTTTGCGCATTTTGCTGGCGTGGTACATGGTCGATGTTAAAGTTTCCAAACTTTTTAGCCATAGAGATAGTTGCATGGAAATAGGACTAAGTCTTCATGCCTGACTTCGTACTCTCAGCGAACTTGGTTAACGATGAGTTTTAAAGTCACCGTATGTTTTGAGATTTTTAACGCCAATCTCATCGGCGATTTGCATTCCAATCAAAGGGCATTATATTCCGCTACATTGTTGGGGCATTGCTCGGTTAATGAGAATGCACAAGGATCACGTAGTTTTATAGAGAGACTAGTACTACCCCCCACTCCTACTACGATATGCCCTCGTGGGCCTGTTCTTGATCCACCGTCAAAGAAGAGCTGCCATATCTATCCTTCGAAGACGTCGGAGTCTGACAAACTTCAGCAAGCTCGTCTAGGAGATTCTCGTAAAGTTTGGTCACTCTTGGATCTGGATGTTCAGCTAGAAAATCTGCCACCGCTTGTCCCTTCATGGTTTTTTGCGGTAGAAAGCGCATCTCATATTGGGAGAGCAATATGGCCAATTTTGCCAGTCGACCATTTAGAGACGATGGCCTCGTCATAAGCAACCTTAAAGCGTTGACTTTTGTATAACATTTATAGTCTGGCCCACAAGTAGTGTCATATTTTCTGGATGGCAACACCAACACCAAACATTCCTTTTCGATCGGGTTTATACCGATGTTTGGCTCCGATCATGGTCATGCTCAGATAGTAGTTGCCTGCTCATGTGTCCCTGATCATCATTCTGGGCTAGTAAAGATCCTAAAGAATGATCCATCGCTCAAACGTATATCAGGAAAGTTTTTCCGACACCGGAGCTATAAGGACAGGTGGTTGCGTGAGGTATCGTTTGATTTCTTGAACACTTGTTGGCAAGCATCGTCCAAAGAATGAGACGCCCTTTTTCATCAATTTGGTGAATGGTTGGCATCTTTCGGAGAGATTTGAGATAAACGTCCGGATGTATGCTAGTCGCCCTTGCATCCTCTAAGCTCCCTGAGATTCCTTGGAGGTTGCATCTCTCGGACGCCATGGACTTTTTCTAGGTCAGGTGAATTCCTTTGGATGTCACCACAAACCGTAGGAATTTACCATTGGCTACCCTCAGGAAAGATTTGGTGGGGTTCATCTTCAACTGATGTGTCCGCTGATTTCAAAAACTGTCTTCAGATCGGCTATGTGGTCGCCCTTGGTGCGGCTTTTCACTGCAATGTTCGTCCACGTAGCATTCCATTGTTTGTCCGCGTGTGCTCGTGAAAAATTGCATTCATAGCTCTCTGATACGTTGCCCTCGCGTTTTCAGTCCGAAGGGCATGATAGTATAACAATATACCCCTAGTGGTGTCCTAAAAGATGTCTGCTTTTCGTCATCAGGGTACATCTTGATTTGATTGTACCCTGAGAATCCATCCATAAAGGAATTCGCTCAAACTCGCACATATTGTCAATCATGACATCCGTGATTGGAGAGGGAATTCGTCTTTAGGACAGGCTTCATTTAGATAGCAAAAATCAATGCAAATCTGGATCTTCCCGTTTTTCTTGGTAACGGGGACGTATTGGCTACCCAATCATGGTGTTGCTCCTCCTAATGAAGCCAGAGTCTATAAGCTTTTTGAATTCCGTCTGGATTGCTTCCATTATTTCTGGATGGAACTGTCGCTGCTGCTGTTTTGACTAGCTTCACGTCTGAATTAATGTTAAGGCGATACATAGCCGCTCGAGGATCAAGCCCAGACATGTCCTCGTAATTTCAAGCGAAGACATCTATATACTTCGTACAAGAGATATTAGATCTTATTTCTCGGAGGGTGATAGACTTTCGCTTATAAAGATGGGCTTAGGACTAGCCTCATCTCCAGATTAATCTAGGTGACCTTATCTTCCGTGAGTGGTTCGCGTTGTTCGAAGCGAATATCCCAGAGAGTATTTAGGTGTTTGATCCAAGGATCTGTATCAGACTGGATCATTTCTTCATCTCTTTCTTCCAGTGGCTTGTTGAAAACATGTTCACTGAAAGTTCTCTGAAGATATTGCTGAAACTAACATCCGACTCCCATGATGACATGTCCGATGAGTAATTATGGTATAATGACTCTACAGACTCAGAGGCTGACGGAATTGGAGTTGACATATAGCCTAAACCCTGCGAGTTCGAGGTAATAGTAAGGGGTCTTCCTTTCAGAATGAAAGATCAAAGTAGTGTTCTTCTTCATTTACCAAAAGTTCAAACCAGGACTCTTTGTTAGATCATACCCCATGCCCTCCATCATCTTGAGTGCATTTGGCTCATAATGAGAGAACTGAGGAGATTCATTTTCGCTTTCTGAGTCTTCACGAGCATCAATTCAGACTTAATTCTTCCAAAAAGAATTGGTCTTTGGCCTTTGCGTCTTACTGGGACCATGAATACTGATTCCTGCGTATCACCGACATTTTGGTACGTTTTGAGGGATGACCTCATTGGTACATGCAATGATGTCAGAGCATCCATTGCCGACCAGGGGTCATTATCCACCTCTGTACTAGTGTCTGATGGCACTAAATTAGAAGCAAACACAGAAAAGTAAGCCAAATTAACTCTTCATTATATACACTCGCCTACATCATCGGCAGTGTTATTAACATCGAGCTTATTAATGCTCATTACAAGTGGATTTAATTCCCACATGCACTCTTCTGGCTCCGTTAGCTTTATTACCGGAGTCTGGTTCCTCTGGCTGTTGTTTCTCGTTCGTCTCCAGAGAGTCTTGGTACAGGAGGGAGTCTGTGAAATAGTTCTCTACTCCCCCTTGAACGGATGCTTTTCGGCAATCAACGTTCGGACTTTCCCACTTCTGTCGATGTACTTCATGACTTGATGGAGAGTGGATGGGACGATGGAATTACGATGAATCCATGGTCATCCGAGCAGCAAATTGTACGAAGTGTCGTTGTTGATTACATAGCACGTCACTTCAGATCTTAGGTCCCTGATCTGGCATTTGAGCTTGATCATCCCCATTGGGCGTGTACCATTGGCGTTGAAACCATAGATGGTAGTTGGGTGGCGCTCAATCGATGGGCGGGGATCCCTAAGTGCTGCATGACCCGGCGAGGTATGATGCTCACGCAGATCCTGGATCTACCTGAATGCGGCTCACTTCAGACGATCCAATGTACCCTGTGAAGTACAGGGGCCGATCATGTTTCCCTTAACCTACATGTCATCTGACGTGAAGGTGATGCAGGGAGCATTTGGGAGGCATGGAGGCAGTCCTCTTCATCTTCCTCCTGTGATCTAGTTAGGATCTGGGACATGAAAACCTCAGCATAGCTAGGCTCCCTCAGCGCTTCTCTGTTGACTTTGATAGTCTCAGGAGCTCGTAGAGGGTGATCCTGGCCGAGATATTGGCCAGTTGAGCAAAGACGTCAAAACGGTAAGGTGTTGTGGATCCTTCCGCGTTGTCCTTTGGGAGAGCCTTGGAAAACTGAAGCTCTTTCTGCTTCTCCACTGGTTACTTTGTGGAGGTTTGGTTGGCTCTGTAGTGGCTTTAGGAGAGCTTGTCACCATGTCGTCATACTTATTTAAATACGACTGACACGAACGAGTTTCTGCCATGAGTGATTTATTGAGTTCTGCGGCAAGGACGATTGTCTTCTCCTCCGAATCGGTTAGTGAGGGAACATCAATTTTTGCTTCCCGGGAGGAGCGCACACCACATTGCAGGACGAAGCTTTCGCCTTGCCTTTGGACTTTCTGTTGGTAACAGTAGTCCTGTTGGCCATCCACCAGGTCGGGATGAACCCACATAATGTCTCCCTGAGGTGTAGGATAGGCACAAGACCTTTCGCCTGCTGATGGTGTGGGTCTGTATTGATCATTCTTAGTTCCCTTTCGGGATGGTGAACTACTCTCTGCTGGTGCTGGAGGCTATTTTCCAAACTGAAGAAATGATGTCATATTAGCCGTCACTTTCTTCTGCTCTAGACGGAGCTTTAGCACTTCCGCATCGATCAGAGCTTGAAGGATATCTTTGAAGACTTATGCTCTTGTTGGGGTGCCCTAGCATTCTATGATACAGGCAGTAGTTAGGATTGTCGGACTTGCCGACTTCTTCAGGACGTCTAGCTTCAGGAAGCTTCAATCTGTTGCTCTTGTTAAGTAACTTGAACAATGAATCGACATGCTCGTCTTGAAGAAATACTGCTTGTTGGCACGTGGCTGACTTGAAGAACCACCTCCCCTGGCCGGCAGAGGTTTGACGGGGGATTTTGTTTCTGTCGCCAATATATCTTTGTTTTTGGTTGAAAAGATATTTCTGGCGCGCGCCTTGTCGACTTCTCGGGTCGGGGCTTGTTTTCTTCTGCCCTAACCCTGGCGACAATTTATTCAGCCTGTTCACCTTGCTAGACCAATTGCTTCCATGTGCGGCTTTCAGCAACCCCTATCTGGGCTAGGAGTGAAGTTTGTAGATTGTGGCGGCATGTTTCTACCGAGTGGCCTGGGTCATTCCGCTAGGACATCGGAGCGCTATATTTCGAAATCTCTCCACAGATGTTTGACTGACTCTTCCTTTCGCTGCTTTGTTGCCAGGAGAGTGGGCATTGTAATTTTCGAGTCATCTTCAAAGAATCATGTTAGGAAGAGCTTTTCCAAATCACCCCACTCTTTGATGGAGCCTTCTGGGAGTTTCATGAACTATTCAAAGGCAAGCCCTTTTAGAGTGCCGATGAACAAACGTGCCAAGATTGCATCATTATCTACCATAATTCCTGTCTGAGACTTGAAGTAGTAGATGTGTTGGTTCGGTGACCCTTGTAAGTACACCTAGAGGGGGGTGAACAGATGTACGGCTAATCTAATGAACAAAATGCGAAAATTAAAACTTAAATGGCAACACACTTAATGTAACTAACGAGTGTAGCTGAATTCCCGGTGAAAGGCTCTGGACTAACTCCTCTTGATTCCTCTGAATAAGAGTTGATGTGCTATATGAAACTCTCGTGGTTAACAAAAGTGAGGCACACACACAAAAAACACAAGCATATATATGATATGGCAAAAAGATGCAATGCTCAAAGTAATAGAGAGAGTTAGAGAAAGTGGATCAAACGCAAACACTGAGATATGTTTCGAGGTTTGAGCACATAGCTCTACGTCCCCGCCTTCACACAAAAAGGATTTCCACTAACTCGTCCACACAGGACTCCCACACAGGGAACCTCCACTGAGGATTTGGGGCAATATAATAACCGAGAGCACACAACTCCTCTCTCAATTGCAACACAACCTCTACACTTAGAGGCTAGGCTCAAAGCCAACAAAATCAACCTCACAAATGAGGGATAGGCATAAAGCCAATACAAACACAATCCACCTCTTCACTAAGAGGATACCAACACACCTCCACCTCTCACTAGAGGGAACCAAACACAATCTTCACCTCTCACTAGAGGGAGCCAACCACAACTTCGACAATCACCTCACATAGAGGGATACCAACTCAATCACCTCTCACTAGAGGGATATCACAAAGATGAAAGTTTACAACTTGGTGGTCTATCTCAACCACAAACTAATTTTTCTCACAAATCAAGATCTAATAGATAGATAGATATGATAAGCTCAAGTGAGAAAATAAAGTGTTTGGAGATGAAAACAACAAAGAAAAACACTTGGGAAATCACAAGATAGATATTAAAATAAGATCAAAAACCAATTCCAAATACTTTCTTTTTCTTTGAATTTTTCCAACACTTTAAAACAAATGAAGATAGATCTTTGAACCCAAAAATCTTTTGAAAACTTGCTATTTTAAACACTAGAGAAGTAGGAAATTTTGGCACTTAAAAACTTGGAGAGAAACATCTCTCAAATGGGGTATTTATAGCCCATTACAAAATCTGCCCGTTGGCTGGCAGAAAGGTCAGTTTTGACCTTCCGGTCGACCGGCCGATCGACCAGCCAACGGTCAAAAATATGACCGTTGAGCCTGCCGGTCGACCGTGCGGTCGACCGTGCCAAATCCAGTGAGCAGTTTGCTCTCTGGCCGGTCGACCGCTCGGTCGACGTAGTGCCAAGCCTCACGGTGGACCGTCCGTCGACCGCCCCCACCCGAGAGTGGGGCACTTTCAGTCGGTCGACCGCTCAGTCGACCGGCCTAAGTGGCTGGTCTGTTTGCACGTCCTTGTGCAAGTCGGTCGACCGTCCAGTCGACCGACTCTGGGTCCGGTAGACCGGCCCGGTCGACCGCCATAGCCAAGCAGGGCTGATTATAGGATTTAAAACTTGGATTTTTTAATATCAAATAAATCCCATAAAATCTCTAAAAATTCACAAAAATAGTTTCAGTATAATACTTTGATATACAAACATGTTTGAGTAAAATCAAACCATGTTACATACATTTTGAACTATTTTTGTAACTTAGAAATTTGCCGAAAACCAAAACTCGTATTTTCCAAAACTTGGATTTTTGAAATGGAAAAAAGTTTGTCCAAAACTCATCCAAATACAAAAACATGATATTGAAACAACATTAAAGCATGTAGTATATGGATAGAATCCAATATACATATAACGATATATATCAATGTTTTTGACAATAAATCCGAAATAGTTTTGTTAAACTACAAAACCTAAACTCATGAAATAGACATCAAACTAAGTTTGTTTAAATAGTTGAAGCATAGATGTATATAGAGCAAATCTAATATATTAAATCATGTAAACTTGTTGATTCTATCTATTCATGAAAACCAAGATCGGTTAAACTAAAAAACCGAAAACTAAACATGAAACTAAAACAAGTGTGTGTGTTGTGAACTTAAGCATATCAACTATCTAATCTTTTAACAATGGATCTAAACTATAAACTAAACACTGTACCGAAGTCTTCTTGTAGAGCTCCGTCTCCAAGTCGACTCGATCCAATGTGATCCACCGAGCTTGACTCCAACGAGTGCTAGATATGAACTTTGACGCTCGGGCTCTTGAATCACCATGTGGAAGCTCCAAAACACCCTTTGTTGAAGCTAATCACCTACTAATATCTTGGTTAAGTATCTGAAACTAAACATTACAAGATTATTAGTAAATTATAACTACATGAGTTAATCATCATCAAAACTAGAGTGGAAGGCCTCTGGGCCAACAATCTCCCCCTTTTGATGATGACAAAACTCATGGAGTTATATACGTATGGACTAAAGTTAAGCTTCAAAGAAGCTCCCTCTAACTCATGCATAATAATAAACAATAAAATATATGCAATAAATGCTAAACATGAATATGCATCAACATGCATAAAACAATGAAATGAACATGCTCTTGATACCAAACTTTTAAAATAAATTCCTTTTCCTTTTTAAAATAAACATGTTCTTTAATTGCTCTTGATACCAATAAAAAATTTCAATGTGAAAACTTTATCAATAAAAGCAACATAAAAACTCTTGATACCATCATAAAAAAAATTCTTGATACCAATTGGAAGATAATCAATAAAAGCTTTTGATACCAACAATAAAAAATCAATATGAAACAACTTTGATATAACTTACAAATAAACAATAAACATGCATATAAACTCAAAATACTTCTTCCCTTTTTTGTCAATATCAACAAAGGGGTCAAAGAAAATAATAAAACAAAGTTCTCCTCCTTTTTGTCTTAAACAAAAAAAAATATTAATAAGGGGTTTAATCAAAACAAACATTATGATACCATTGAGAAAAAAATATATCAATTGAGTGCATCATGATATCAATTGAAATAAATAAAACATACTATTTGAAAGTACATAAAACAAATGTTTTTTAATATAACTAAACATGTCTATATTATACCCATTGTAAGTAAATAAATCTTTTTGAAGAATTCAACCAAAATTTTTAATATCAATTAAAAACTATATAGATAATCTTGATATCAATTGTAAAGATTAGTACCAATTGAAAGTAATTTTTCATTAGGAGCATATGATACCAAAATAATCAATATCATTTTTCAATCATTTTTTAACATAAAGTGTGGGAGTAGAATATCAAAGGTAAGCAAAACAATTGAAAAATGAAATATAAATTTTCTCCCCCTTTATGAAATACCAAATAAAATAATGCATAAGCTTGTAAAATACCAATTGAAACATAATCAATTGAAATAAATAGTCATTTAAGATATCAAGCTTAGCATAACTAAAATTTGTGCTCAAAGATATAGAGATATAATAAGCACAAAAAGCATATATATATGTATGAAAAATTTGATACAATCAAAATGATACTATTTTGACGTGTAAGCATACATATATGAAAACATATATGAGTATACAAAAATGTCAATAGTGATACCATTGAAAGATCCAATGATACCAATTGAAAACAAATAAGATCAAGTGTAAACTCATATTACCTACCGCCCTTTCAACACATGTTTAAAAGGATTTTCAATAATAAGTATACAAGGCATGGTCGCCCAACCAACCGCCCTTAAATGGAAAGGGTTTTCAAAAATAGGTTTGAAAATCATTTAGCATAATTGAAAATTCTTTCAAAATGAAGAATACGAACTAGTTATATGAAAAATTTGTAAACTAGTACGAAATCCTTCAAGTAAGGAATAAACAATAATATATTCCATAAAAAATATGTAAGTCACATGATCACCAACACTCAAAATCTATATAGAACAAGTTATACTCATGAAACAAAATCATGAGAAAATATTAAATAAAGTGAGTGTATAAGAATTATGTGAAACACATTATCATGAAACTAGGCAATCGATCTCAAAATGAAATTCCTTAAAACATGAAAGTCATCAAAACTAGAATCCTTCAAGGTCTATATATGTCATGTACAAACTAGAGTATACCTACATATCCAATATAAACGAGTCCACAAAAGTATATGCATGGAGGCAAGTGGCTCAAGGATGTATATGTATAGCTATTAGTTTAGACACAATGACATATACATGAAGTTTAAACATAACCATGAAAACATGCACAAAATGGAATACAAGTCAAAATGTATGAAACAATCAAAACTAGCTATATTAGTACATCTAATGAGTACAAATGAGTGTTCAAGTACAAACCATATAATAGTCTATTTTTGGCTCTTAGTTGTACAAGTATATATCTAAGTTTTAATAAAAACTAACATCTAAACATGTAATCAAAACATGAAGCATAGAAATCAAAGAAAAACTCATATGATCATTATGTAAATGAACATGCATTAGATCTATGATATACATATTAGCTAAAACAAATGTGAGAACACAAAGTATAAGTCCATATAAATATGGGTGTCTCAAATACTAATCATGCATATCACAAGTCTAATAATCATGTCATTTAACATACTAATCAAAACATGCTAAAACTCAATAACATGAAAAGCATGTAAACACAAATGGAGTTAGAGTTCGTTACCAAATCAATAGGGCACATCTCCATATCTCCAAACAAAATGGTCCTCCCACCAAACTCCCCTTGAAAGTGATGCCATCCAAATTGTCCTCATAAAGCTCGGAACGCATCCACCTCAAGGCACCATTACTCTCACGTCATGCGAGAGCCCACACCTACATCAAATACAATAGGGTGGTCTTTGCTACCCACACTCTTTTGGGTCCATGGGGGTTAGCTCCTTTCCTAACCCAAACAAACTTAGTTGCTAAATTTGAATCATGTATACGATCATAGCAAATTTAGCAAGGTGCCCTTACGTCCACATGTGTACAAGTGTACATGAGCATACATCGTGTTATAAGTTGTGTACTGGATCATGTGTATGCCATGGTTTGTGTGCATGCAAAGATGGAACTTGTTTCTTTCGAAACATAGATTCCAATCGTTTTTGGTTCAAGGCACAATGGCTCAAAGTGGAGCCCAAACAATCAATTCTATTTTT